>JAVJIF010009377.1:0-167487 GCA_038442645.1 Agave tequilana
GTCGACCATGGACATGGGTCAGTCGACCGGCCGGTTGACCAACAGAAGCGTTTTGGCTTTCCTTTTGCGATTCAGATTCCTTTTTCTGGATGGGATCGATTCTAGTCTGGGTTTCCTTAAATCTAGGGACTCTGTGGCGATAAATAAGGGCTAGAGCCCTCATGTATTGTATCCCTGAAAATTCCCTCAAGTATCCTCTGTATTAGTTTGTATTGATTGTTGAATCAATAAAATCTCTCTCTCTCCCTTGCCCCGAGGACGTAGGCACGTTACCGAACCTCGTTAAATACTGTGTTGATTGCTTTTCTCTATTGTTTCTCTGTTCTTGTCGTGTTGGGTACGTCTCCGTTTGCATTTGTCTCCCGCCTGGTTGGTGGATTGCTCAGAGAGGTTGTTGTCCTGCGCGCAACAATTGGTATCAGAGCATCCCAGGTTCGTCGTGGGATCATCTAGTGATTCCAAGGGCATCAGTTGCTATTTGACAGAGAAACGTGTGTCGATCTTGGAGCGGCGTTGGGACTGTTTGTGAGATCGTGTGTCGATCTCAAAACAGCGTATAGATTGCTCGAGGAATCAGTTTAGAGGAGTAGATTGCTTCGGAAACTCTTCGAGGGTTTCGCGTGGAGATAAAGATCCTATCTTTATCCAGTTTATTTATCTAACTTTGTTTGTTTCCGCATTGTTTTGAAGAATTAGTTGAGAAGATGGCTGGAGATGGTACATCCTTGAATCCACATCCGCTGAGGATTGATGGGTAAAGTTCAATGACACGAACAACTTTAGTATGTGGAGGTGTTTGCTGATAAATGGCTGACAGCATCAAACCTCAAAGACACTCTACGATTAAAGAAGAAGCGCGCATCAATAATGGAAGAAGATTGGGACAAGATGAACCGTACGGCGTGTGGCTTGATCAGGTCTTGTCTGACACAAGACATAAAGTATCATATGTTGCATGAGACATCTGCGAGGCAGCTGTGGGAGATCCTGGAGAAGAAGTATCTGATGAAAAGCATAGAATCGCGGTTGCAGTTGAAGAGTAAGCTTTATAGTTTTCAGATGTAAAGAGGATGCTCCATCAATGAACACTTGAATCGCTATACGAGGCTTCTTACAGATCTAGTTAATGTGGATGTGGAGACCAATGAAGAGGATAAGGCGGTAATCCTATGGAATTCTCTTCCTAGGGAGAGTATGAGACCTTTACTCTTACATTAATCAATGAAAAAAATCTCTTAACTACAGTAAGGTGTCTGCTGCTCTTGTGAGTTATGAACCAAGGAGACAGGACCGACTGTCTTCTTTGTGGAACACAACAGCAGAGGTATTGGCTGTAAGAGGCAGGAGTTCCAATAGGAAGGGAAGAGATGATCAGGGAAGATCAAAGTCCAGATCAGACTTCAGAGATCTGAAGAGGAACCAGTGCCCTTGTGCAAGGAACTAGGGCACTGAAAAGTTGATTGCCCAAAGGCCAAAGTAAGAAGATGGAGTCAAACACCAAGCGAATCTCGCACAGGCGGATGATCAGATTCAGCTCATCGGTAGTTTCTCTCTCTGTTTTGTACTCCTATTGTTGATTACTCAGATAATGCTGAGTGGATCTTAGATACCGGAGCTACCTATCATGTGTGTCCGAACATGGCCTAGTTTCTAGTTTTGAGAAGTTTAGATAGATGTTACACGTCATGGGTGATGATCACCCGTGTAATATAGAAGGGATGGGTACAGTCCGTATCAAGATGGAAGATGGGATAGTACGAGAATTGAAGGAAGTGAGGTATGTACCTCAACTCAAGAGGAATCTTATCTCTATTGATGCTTTGGAAGCATTGGGCCTTGTGGTATCTATACGAGATTGTGTTCTCAAGATAACCAAAGGCTCAATGGTGGTTATGAAGGGCGTCCGCCGGGAAAATCTCTACTACTTGAAGGGTAGTACGGTTACAGGTCAGGTGAAGACTTCTAGTTCTTCAGATGATGGTTGCACAAAGGTCTGGTAGGTGAAGGTCGGACATGGAGGTGAAAGTCTTTTCAAGCTCCTGCAAAGAAGAAATCAGTGGAAGGTACTGCTACCTGCAACTTGGAGGGTGAACACAGCGTTCTGGACAAAAAGAAGGCGAAATTCAGCACCAGTATCACCACTCAGAAGGTCTTCTTGATTATGTTCACATAAGCGTTTGGAACCTGCTAAGACTGCATCGCTTGGAGGCCACAGGTACTTGTCTCTTTTATTGATAGTTTATCTAGATATTGTTGGATATATCCCTTGAGACAAAGGTGTGAAGCCCTAGATATATTGGTGAAGTAGAAAGAAAGAATGGAGAAGCAGACAGGTAGGAAAATCAAGGAGCTACAGATTGGTAATGTTGAAAGAGACATGAACCAATTCCTACGATTTGGCCAGAACACTGGTATTGGTACTCACTTCACAGAAGTATACACAGGTTGGCTAAGGAAGTAAATCGTTCCTTGCTGGAGAATGTTCGGTGCTTGTTGTCTAATGTAAGATTAGACAAATCGTTTTGGGCGGAGGCGATTATGCATGCTAGCCATCTCATAAATGGATCGACTGCGATAGGAGGTAAAACTCCATTGGAAATTTGGTCTGAAAAGTTGCTCAGGATCATGGTTTGTTACGGGAATTTGAAATTCCGACCTACTTCAGTGCCAAAGAAGGCATGGTGAATCTGCAAGCAAAAAGTTTGTGTTTTTGGGTGTCAAGAAAATATGAAAGGCTACAGGTTATGGGACCCCGAAAATAAGAAGATCGTGTTAAGTCGGCATATCACGTTTGATGAGACTTCAATGTTAAAGTCTACCGTCTCGCAGTAGGTGGAGAGGACGGAGACCAAGAAAGTATCGCAGTGGGTGGAGGTTGATGCTACTCCACCATCTCTAGTTGGTTTGGTATCAGTGAAGACTCTACCGGATGTGACACCGGGTGGAGATCATGTAGCCAGGGTTGATACTGAACAGGTTGAAGACATTAATGAGAATATCGAATTGTTTGCAGCCATTAGAACCAAGGTAAAATCATGCACGTAGGTAAAGAAGCATGAATCTCAAGCTTGTAACCGCGACAAGCTTAAGTTGAAGGCCGTTGTTCGCCATGATAGTAGTGAGGAGATTCATATGACTCAGCCAGATAGGTTCGCTGCTGCTGAACATTCAGGTACAAGTGTTTGAACTTGATGAAGCTCATTTTAATGAACTACGGTTGGCTTGATCCCTTGGGCAAGTACGTAGGCAGCCGTAAAGGCACAGCCAATGGTGATGCGACCCGTATGAAGCTATTTAGGTTCTCGAGAAGCTGATTGAAACTTCACGTAGAGGTGAAGATTGGACTTCACGTAGAGGTAAAGTGTTGTGATCTCGACGAACAGTTGATCTTCTGGTGAAGATGGTTAAGCTTGCATAAGGGGGTGTGCATCCAGTTTGTTGAAGCCGATGATGGTGTTCGTGTGCTCTACTCAGACTTGGTTGGACCGTCAACCGAAGACATGTAGACTGGATAGAGCCAGTCAGTTGGAGAGTCAGTGTTGACTCATGATGAATCCTTCATGAGGTCATGTAGTTGCTGAGTAGGAGACATGTGGTGATCAGCATGTATGGTATTTCTCCTAAGGTGAAGTGATGGGAACGCATGTATGGTGCATTCCAGTTGGATAGCTGAGCTAAAGGTTCCAAGTCGAGATTGTGTGTCGATTTTGCCGAGATCGTGTGTCGATTTCATCTGGAGCGCTTAAGCCAAAATCGTGTGTCAATTTCGCTGAGATCGTGTGTCGATTTCGCCAGGTGATAGACTGGAGTTTGTGGAGATCAGCTCAGATTTGAAAAATCTTCACCGAGGTGGAGAATTATAAGGAGAGAGGAGATAGAAGGAGATGGAAGAAGGTAGCACAGAGATTGGAAGACAATGGAGCAAGATGATGTATTGAAGCAGGCCAGACTAGCTCCCGGTCGACCGGTGGAGAGGCCGGTCGACCACCCGGTCGACCGGTGTGCACGACGTGCATAGGGTTAGCCCGGTCGACCGCCCGGTCGACCGTGGCATGGAGCGGTCGACCGCACGATCGACCGACTGACATAGCGCTGCTCTCGGTTAGGGTCCGGTCGACCGCCCGGTCGACCGTGGACATGGGTCGGTCGACCGGCCGGTCCACCGACAGACGCGTTTTGGCTTTCCTTTTGGGATTCGGATTCCTTTTCTGAATGGGATCGAATCCAATCAGGGTTTCCTTTAATCCAGGGACTCTGTGGCTATAAATAAGGGCTAAACCCTCATGTATTGTATCCCTGAAAATTCCCTCAAATATCCCTCTGTATTAGTTTGTATTGATTGTTGAATCAATAAAATCTCTCTCTCCCTGCCCCGAGGACGTAGGCACATTGCCGAACCTCGTAAATTCTGTGTTGATTGCTTAGAAATACTCTTTCACATATACAATATTAGCTTAGAAATACTCTAGAAATTCTCATCTTGACTCACTCTGATCAAACTATTTAGTACTTTATGAGATCGTCTAATCTTTTAAAAAATATGCTTTCTTCACCACATCGATCAATTATTAATTTAACAGGGGAAAAATGCTCTTGAGAATCAAATTCCAGATCAAAATATTTACAAAAAGCAGGCACTGTTTGATGAGAAGGAGGCGAGGCAAAGTGAGGAGAGCATGAAGGGTGGTGGTCATCCAGATACCATAAGCGACTACCACTTTCGGTGTTTATTGGATGCCACCGTCTGACACGCTTGGGACTTGACACGTGTGAGGTTAGGGCCAGTGGTCCCTTCCGCCCCCCTCCCCAGTGCTTGAGACACGTCTCCTCCCATGTCATGCAAACTCCTGTCCAAATCTTTGGCTCTAGCTCACAAAAATAGCATGGCTTGCTCACCAAAAAATTAGTTAAGTTTCTAGAAGACCTAGTTAATTAGCATGTTGAAGTTTCGCCACATTGGTATCATTACTTTGTAACTAAACATAAGTAGTGATCAATCATCTTCTGAGGGAATTGTTGGACGTAATTATCGGTAGGCTCACTGATCAGAACAGAGTAGCCAATCATTTGCCATCAGATTAGTATTTTTTTCAATCTGTTTCAGTGACATTCATGAGATACAGACCAATGAACTCTTCACTCAGAATACGTCTAGATCATCATCCAAGCCTGGCCTAGGTGACACCAGCTCAAGGGACAGGTCACTGGTTTGGAACCACTTCTGAGAATCTAATTGGGCGAGGGGTGTTGTGTCCGATGACAACAACCCCAAGAGGATCTCACAAATCTCCCAATCACAGAGAATAATCAAACAACACAAATAATCACCAGAAGAAAACACAACTCAAACACACGATCTAACGAGGTTCGGCCTCTACGCCTACGTCCTCGGGGCAATCCAGAAGAGAGATAAATTACTTTGAGGAAGATTACACTTGCTAATAGCCTCTTTGAATGCAAGAGAGCTCCAGCAAAAAAAAACTTTTTCACAGGTTCTCTAACCCTAGAATTAAACAACAGTCTTAAATACACAGATTTCCGAAACAGCAGATTTTCACCCGAACCCGACTGTCGGTCGACCGGTCGGTCGACCGACCCTTCCACCGGTCGACCGGTCGGTCGACTGGGTGCCCAACAGAGAGTTGGGTACTTACAGTGGGTCGACCGACCGGTCGACCGAGCTTCAACTTGTGCACATTGTGCACGTTCGGTCGACCGGGCCGGTCGACTGGAGAACCTGTTCTGCTGCTGCTGCTATTTTTCTGCTGCTGTCTCCTTTGCCTTTCGTCGTCGATTTCCTTGGCGATAACCTCGACGATCTCTCGGCTATCTTCCTTGATAATAATCTCTCTTTCCAACAATTCTCTACCTCGGTGAAGATTTTCTCAAATCTGAGCCGAACATCAACTCGAGAGCGGCTGCACCAAAGTGGTTGCCTACGTACCCCTGCCCAGGGATCAAGCCGTCCGTAGTTCACCCAAATGAGCTTCAGCAAGCTCAAATCACCTGAAGAACATGGAGCAAAGCTTTGTAGTGGGCAAACTTCACTCCCGACACCATCTTCGTTAGCATGTCGGCCGGATTATCTGAAGTGTGAATCTTCAACAAGTCAATGTCACCTTCCTCCAGAATCTCCCGAACGAAATGGTACCTGACATCAATATTCTTCGTCCTCGCATGATAGACCTGGTTCCTCGCCAAGTAGATGGCGCTCATGCTGTCACAGTTAATCTTCAGCAGATCCTGTTCCACACCCAAGTCATCAAGTAACCCCTGAAGCCAGATTGCCTCCTTCATGGCCTCTGTCATAGCCATGTACTCAGCCTCTGTGGTCGACAACGCGACGGTAGACTGCAGTGTGGAGCGCCAACTCACCGGTGCCTGTGAGAATGTGAAGACATATTCCGTCGTCGACCGGCGCTTGTCAAGGTCCCCTGCATAATCTGAATCCACATACCCTATGCATTCTTGCTTTCCAGTGTTGTCCTTCTCAAACACTAGGCCTACATCAATAGTTCCCTTGATGTATCTCAAGATCCATTTCACAGCTTCCCAATGACCCTGTCCCGGATCATGCATATATCGACTCACCATGGAGACGGCCTGTGATAGATCGGGCCTAGTACACACCATAGCGTACATCAAGCTACCCACCGCACTGGCATATGGAACGTAAGACATATACTCACGTTCTTGAACACTCCTTGGAGACATCTTTGCAGACAATTTAAAGTGAGGCGCCATAGGTGTACTAACAGGCTTGGTATCCTTGCTGATATTAAACCTCTGCAGTACCTTCTCCAAATAGCCTTTCTGAGTTAAACTCACCTTGTCAGCTCTCCTATCTCTAGTGATCTCCATGCCTAATACTTTCCTAGCTTCGCCCAGGTCCTTCATCTCAAACTCTGACGATAGAACTTTCTTCAGAGAATCAATAGCAGATCTCGACCTCGAAGCAATCAACATATCATCTACATAAAGAAGTAGATAGATATATTCACCTGATGGTAGCCTGTTGTATTACACACATGGGTCATAATGGCTACGTGTGTACTTCTTCTTCCTGATGAAGCTATCAAATCGCTTGTACCACTGTCTAGGAGACTGCTTCAATCCGTACAGCGACTTCTTTAGCTTGCATACTAACTCTTCCTTCCCTGCAGTTTTGTAACCTGTGGGCTGTGTCATATAGATCTCCTCCTCAAGATCGCCGTGGAGAAAGGCGGTCTTCACATCAAGTTGGTCAAGGTCCAACTCATTCTGCGCAACCAAGGCCAATAGAATCGAATTGACGAGTGTTTAACTACAGGGGAGAATACCTCGTTATAGTCAATTCCTTCCCTCTGAGCGTAGCTTTTAGCCACCAACCTTGCCTTGTAGCGCACTGCATCTTCTTGGAGAGATCCTTGCTTCTTAGCATATACCGACTTGCACCCTATGGCCTTCTTCCCCTTGGGCAACTTGGTAAGTTCCCATGTGTCGTTCTTATAGAGAGATTGCATCTCTTCATTCATGGCCGCTTTCCATATCCTTGCTTCCGAACTGATCTCAGCTTCTCTGAAGGTAGATGGAATAGCCTCCTCGACGACTGAAAGTGCATACGCGACGACCATATCAGTGGTGAGCCAACCTGGTCTCCTAGTATTCCTTCTTGGTCTTTCCACTGCAGTATGATCTGGAACAGTACCCATGACCTGCTCTTGACCCTGTTCAATATCTTCAGCATCTCCTTCAACAGCTCGATCACTGTCCTGTGTCACCTCAGGAATGATCCGAACTGATACTGTATCCTCTAGAGATGGTGGATCTGCATCAATCTCCACCTGCTGCAATAGTTCCTTGGTCTTGCTAGTCTCCACCTGATGAGAGACCGTAGGCTTCATCAAAGAAGCCTCATCGAATGTGACATCCCTGCTGAGTATGAATTTGTTGTCCTTTTGGTCCCAAATCTTGAACCCCTTGGTTCCTCGCTTGAAGCCAACGAACACCCCTTTCTTTGCCCTTGGGTCCAACTTGTCTTCTCTGACATGGTAGTAGGCTGGACATCCAAAGACCCGTAGCAAATCATAGTCCCCAACACTTTTTCCTGACCAAGCTTCAAGGGGAGTCTTCCCCCTATTGCAGACAACGGCAACCTATTCACGAGGTGGCATGCATACGCCAAAGTTTTAGCCCAAAACTTCTTTGACAGTCCTGCATTGGATAACATACACCAGACCTTCTCTAGCAAAGTCCGGTTCATCCTCTCAGCCACCCTATTTTGTTGCGGAGTCTCTCGTACCGTGAAGTGCCTCTCTATGCCCTCATCAAGGCATAGCGTAGGAAAGGATCCGATTTGTACTCTCCTCCATTGTCAGAACGAAGGACCTTGACCTTCCTTCCCGTGCTTCTCTCCAGATTAGCCTTCCACTTCACGAACAGTTCTAGGACTTCATCTTTGTGTCGCATAGTGTACACCCAACAGCGCTTAGAAAAGTCATCAATGAACGACACAAAATAATGGTTACCTCCAATCGATGCAGTCTTGGTAGGTCCTCATACATCCGTGTGAATATAGTCAAGAATACCCTCTGTGCAGTGTGAAGCTGTGCCAAACTTCACCTTGGTCTTCTTGCCGATGATGCAATGCTCACAGAAATCTAACTTGCAGGCCTCGGCACCTTTCAGCAACCCTTTCTTCACAAGAGCTTGCAATGATTTCTCCCCTGCATGTCCCAGCCTCATGTGCCACAGCCGGTTGAATCTTCCTTTTAACTAGTAGAAGCTGCCACCTGCCCTGTCACCGTACTACCCTTCAAGTAGTACAAGTTGTTCCGGCGATCAGCCTTCAACACCACCATCGAACCCTTTGTCATTTTAAGAACTCTCCTTAATAGACACTCCAAGGCCCAATGATTCCAAAGCTCCTACGGAAATCAAGTTCCTCTTCAACTGAGGTACAAACCTCACTTCTTTCAGCTCCCTCACCATCCCATCAAACATTCTGATTTGAATAGTGTCAATACCCTCCATTATGCACGGATGATCGTCGCCCATGACGACCGAACACCCCTCCAGCTTCTCAAAACTGGTAAACCAGTCCCGATTAGGGCATACATGATATGTTGCACCTGTATCCAAGATCCACTCATTTTCACCCGAGTAGCCTATGACGGGAGTAGTAACTGAAAAAGAGAACACTGAAGAATCTGAGTCCGATCCATCTGCCTGTGATTTACTGCTTGCAGTGTTGATCACTTTTGTGAGATTTGCTTCAGACTTTGATTCTTTCTTCTTTCCCTTGAACTTCGGACAGTCCACCTTCCAGTGCCCAATCTCTCTACAGAAAGCGCACTGATTTCTCTTGAGATCCCTGAAGCCCGGCCTGGACTTCGATCTTCCTCTAACCTCCTTGCCCTTTCTCGATGACCCCTGCCCCTTACTTCCAGTGCCTCCGCCGATGAGCTTGACTGTGAAGGATGCCTCTCCTTCTTCCTCGTCTCATAACTCGAAAGTGCAGACGACACCTCATCATAATCCAAGGTCTGCCTTCTATTGATGAAGGTCAGAGTGAATGTCTCATACTCCTCTGCCGGAGTGAGTTCAGAAAGATGATCGCCTTATCTTCCTCATCTATAGTGACATCCACGTTTACCAAGTCTGTAAGAAGCTTCGTATATCGGTTGATGTGCTCGTTTACTGTGCTCCCCTTCTTCATCCGAAAGCTATACAGCTAACTCTTAAGCTGCAACCTGAACTCAACACTCTTAGTCAGGTATTTCTTTGCAAGGGTGTCCAACAGCTTCTTTGCCGACATCTCATGTTGTGCAAGATATTTTATGTCTTACGACAAACATGAACGTATCAAGCCACATGCCGACCTGTTCATCTTCGTCCACTCTTCATCAGTGGTCGTGCTCTTCTTCTTCTCCAATAGGAGAGTGTCCTCGAGCTTTGATGCATTCAGCGCATCCATAACCTCGCATCTCCACATACCGAAGTTATTAGTACCATTGAACTTAACAATTTCAATCATAGGGTGAGAATTCATTGTCTTAACCGATGCAATTTCCTCTGCCATTTAGAATTCTCTGATCCTCTATCTATGCGGAAGAACAATCAACTGGAAATAGATCTCTACTCAGATAAAAATTAAATTTTTACCTTTCCCTTGAAACCCTAGATCGAGTTTCTCTCTGGATCTACTTCACCACAGATTCAACGAGCCCTTCTTGCGTCTTCAGAAATCCCAAGTGCAACCTGGAGGCTCTGATACCACTTGAAAGACTCGGGGCACCATTCCAAAAGACTAGTCTGTTAGGTGGAGTTGCCCAAATCCTTATAAATCTAAGACCATCCCCATGTCTAGCCGATGTGGGACTATTTGTTCGACCCAAATCCCAACAATCCCCCCTCGAACAAAGAGTCTCCCTGCAAGCTCAACTATCTTCACACCAGAAGATCAAATGCTCCATCGAGATCCAACTCTTCACTGCGTGGGAAGACGGCACGCCTTATGTGAAGTACCAACTGCAGTCGGTCACTCCTCTACACCGCGTGGGAGGCAGCACGCCCATTGCAAAGGAGCACCACTACCAAATTTCTCGAGAGCCCAACATTAGCTTTACAGGGGCCTATGCGCCTTTTTGCGCCAATGGGGTGGCCAGGCCCATTGCGCCTTGCGCCATTGGGGGATCTACATCGTCGAACATCACCCACACACACGACTAAGTTCGGGGCATGGCTCTGATACCACTTGTTGTGTCCGATGACAACAACCCTAAGAGGATCTCACAAATCTCCCAATCACAGAGAATAATCAAACAGCACAAATAATCACCAGAAGAAAGCACAAACTCAAACACACGATCTAACAAGGATCGGCCTCTACGCCTACGTCCTCGGGGCAATCCAGAAGAGAGATAAATTACTTTGAGGAAGATTATATTTGTTAATAGCCTCTTTGAATGCAAGAAAGCTCCAGCAAAAAAAAAACTTTTTCACAGGTTCTCTAACCCTAGAATTAAACAACAGCCTTAAATACACAGATTTTTGAAACAGCAGATTTTCACCCGAACCCGACTGTCGGTCGACCGTCGGTCGACCGACCCTTCCACCGGTAGACCGGTCGGTCGACTAGGTGCCCAATAGAGAGTTGGGTACTTACAGTCGATCGACCGACCGGTCGACCGAGCTTCAACTTGTGCACATTGTGCACGTCCGGTCGACCGGCCGGTCGACCGGAGAACCTGTTCTGCTGCTGCTGCTATTTTTCTGCTGCTGTCTCCTTTGCCTTTCGTCGTCGATTTCCTTGGCGATCACCTCGACGACCTCTCAGCTATCTTCCTTGATAATAATCTCTCTTTCCAACAAGGGGGACCGACCAATCCACAACACTTGTTTAGTGAAGATGGGGGATCATTTGAGAATCTCAATTAGTTCCCCTTTAAGCTATCATTAGTTTCTAGTTGGTGAGAGGCACCACACCACAAATGTCATTGAGTGACACAGTTAGGGACCATAATCCCATGATCAAAAAAAAGATTCAAAGAGTTATCAAATCAAGCTACCAGCTCTTTCATTGGGCGTCTCTCACAGAGAGAGAGAGAGAGAGAGAGAGAGAGAGAGAGAGCCACATGCTCTGCCCCTGGAGAACAATCCCCCCCCCCAACAATTTAAAAAAAAACCTCTCGCTCAAGTTCGGACAACTTCGATCCAGACCCTCTCTCTCCCCCCAAGCTCTCTCTCTCAAATCCGTACAACTTCCATCTTGGCACCTTCTCCCTCTCTCAAGTCTCTTTGGGGAGAGAATAAATTATTCTCAATGGCTTACAGCTAATAAGAGCTTGCAGTAGAGAGAAAATGTGCAACACTCTCTCCAGCAGTAGACATCCGCACCTACAAAAGTGATAGGGCACCCATCAGATTATTGCAACCACAAAATGGATAAAGACACCCATCAAGTACCCATTAATTTTTCAAAAAATAACCATATTACCCCCAACTTTCTCCTCTTTCATTTTGGTTCGCTGACGTCCACCGCCTCCCACCACCGTCGACCCCATCCGACCCCATCTCCCCCGACATCCCCCTCTCCCCCCTCTCGTCACCATCTTCTCCCTTCTCCTTCTCTTCCTCCCCGAGCTCAACCCAAGCTGTCGTCGTTCACTGGAGCTCATGCAAGCCATATTTCCTCTTCATCTTCCTCAGCTTCTTCTCCTCCTCCTCCTCATTGATAGCGTGGTGATGATGACAAATGTCGACCCTGGGATGGAAGCAACCGGCGGTCAGGATCTCTGCATTCAACTCATCACTCTCCGTCGACGAGTAGTGGTAAAACCCTAAACCCCTTTTCTCTCCTCTTTCGAATCCTCTTCTTCTCTCTCAATTATTTCTCCTTAAATTAACAAGGTGAACTTTTTTTCCTCATTTTTATGTTTTTTTTTTGAATTAGGAATTAGAGCAGGAGAAAGAGGGATTTCTCACGTGAGTGTTGAGCTACGGCTGCTCCAAGATTTGCTACTTCTTTGATCTCCAATTTACTTTTTTTTCCTTTTGTTTTTCATTGTTCACTTAATGATAAGTTTGAAAATTGGTAGATTTTTAATTTTTGAGATTGAAATTATCAGAAACACATTAGTTACTAGAAAACCTCCATCGATTGTCATCATCAAAAGGAGGAGGAGGCTCAGACAAGGCAGACTGGGAGAAGAAGAAGAAAGGGACATTTGGACTTTTTTTGGAGAATAAAAGTATCTAAAAAAATAATATCACTCTTGTAATATTTTGATGAGTGCGTTAATTAATTTGGTGGGTACCAATATCTGCTCCTCATTCTCTCCAAATAAAATCCAATCTTCTTCCATAATACCCCGACCCCCATTTCCAAAAAAGCTCCCGGGAGGTCATTTTCGTCAAAAAGAAAGGGAGCCTGAAACTTACAGGAGCCGATATTGGCACCCACCAAATTGATTAACACACTTACATGATTATTACAAGAGTGTCATTATTTTTTTGGACACTTTTACCTCCCAAAAAAGTCTAAAATGTCCCTATCTTCTTCTTTCCCCAGTATGCCATATCCGATCGAGTCTCCTTTCATGATGACCAACGATGGTCCGCCATCCTCGCCCCTCACCCCCTCTTCGCCCTCTGCCCTCACCCCCTCCTCCCCAATATCTGTTCGGCCAACTCCGGTCGACTAGAGATCCATCAGTTCGGCCAGAGTTGGCCGAAAAGAGATCGAGGGGGAGGCGATCGAGGGGGGAGAGGGGGGAGGTGGGTCAGACAGGCTTGGAGGCAATGAGGGGGAGGGGGAAAGAAAAGGGAGCATTAGGGACGATCGGGAAAGTTCGGTGAAGAAGAAGAAGAAGAGGGAAATGAGCAAGAGGACGGTGATGGTAGCTTGAGGACGGTGACTTGGGCTGAGCTCAGGAAGAAGAAGAGTGATGACAGTGGCGGGAGGGGGATGTAATGTCAGGGGAGAGGGGCTGATGGCAGCGAAGCAAATGAGAGGGAAGGAGGAAGATAGGGGTATTTTGACTATTTTTGAAATTTTGGTGGGTACTTGGTGGGTATCTTTATCAATTTTGTGGGTGCCATAATTTGATGGGTGTGTTAATCAATTTGGTGGGTACCAATATCCGCTCTTAAAACTTTCTAGCGTTAACAGCACACTCACGGACCACCCCAAAATGTGGTAAGCACCATCAATTTTAAGCTTAATTGATTTACATTTATACTCCTTTATCAAAAGACCTATTTATTCTCACAATTACAAAAAAAAAAAATCAGTCTAATGATAAAGTCCCCCTCTTGTGATGAAGGCATTCTCACCCCCAACCTCTTTCTCCTTCCTCTCAACCCATTTCATTCCTCACCCATTTTCGAAACTTAGAAATTTTGAAGCACCCAAACCAAAAAATTCACCCACATTTTCTCATTAACGGCTATGGATAAGCAACTAATCACTCTAGAGCATCATAACAGTGAAAATGTAAGTTTTTTTCTCATTTAAATCGCAGTGTTTAGCGTTTTTATTGGGGGTGGGTTAGTTATCTGATCGGTGGTCATTAGGTGAAATGTATATGTCTGTTCGATTAATTATAGCCGAACAAACATAAACATGTTTATCCATAAGTAGCTGAATATTTGAAAATTATATTCTATCTTAAATTGAGCATTTAACACTATTACGCCAAAATTTGTCGAGCAAAATCTCTCTGTTTGGACGCACACCACCGAACGTACTCTCTCTGTTTGGCCGTGTACAATTGAACTTAATATCTCTGTTCAGCCATACACGATCGAACATATCTCTCAGTTGTTGGCCCGAAGGCCCATCGCTCTAGTTTTGATGATGATTAACTCATGTAGTTATAGTACTAATGATCTTGTATTTAATTAGTCTCAGATATTTGGTCAAGATCTTAGTTGGTGTTTAGCTTCAACAAAGGATTTAAAGTCAAGTTTTGGAGTTAGCACGTGTCGATTCAAGAGCTTGCGCATCAAGATCGCATCAAGTACTCAAGAGGAGTTTGGCTCATTAGATCAGGGTTGGGACCAAGTCAAGAAGGAGAAGAAGATTTTCAAGAGAAGATTTTCAAGAAAACTTGTGTCGGATTTTGTAAGTGTCAAGATTTGTCTTTAGATAAAATGTAAAGGATAGATTAGTTGATAGATTGCTCAAGTTCATATACACTCACACACAGTGTTTCATAGAAGAGTTTTTGTTTTAGAAAATATCATTTTGATTTTTAAGCTTCAAAATATACATGTGTTTTATCAAAACTTATTTTAGAGCTTAATGTCAAAAACATAGATGTTTCATCATATATGTGTAGTGGATTATATTCATACACACTAAGCTTCAAAAGTGTTTAAAAATATCTTGTTTTTGTATTTGGAGAAGTTTTGAAAAAATCATTTTTCAATTTGGAGATTGTTTTTGAAAAATATGGACTTTTGTTTAAGCCAAAATTTCTATATCACAAAAATAGTTCAAAATATTTGTAATATGTTTTGATTTTTTATCAAACATGTTTGTATATCAAAGTATATCAATGAACTTATTTTTGTGAAATTTATGAGAATTTATGAGATTTTATTGAAGGTAAAAGACCAAGTTTTAATCCCTAAAAATGTTTGACCAGGCCTTCTGTCGGTCATCCGCTCCGATCAACCGATGTGCACAAACGTGCACAGCCAGTTTGGCTAGAGGGCCGGTCGACCGACCCTGTCGACCTCCAGAGAGCTCTGCTCTCTGGATTTGGCCCCGGTTGACCAGGCGGTCGACCGGCAAAGAGCTCTGCTCTCTACATCCAAGTCTCGGTTGACCGGGCGGTCGACCGGTGGCACAACGGTCGAAAATCCGACCGTTGGCCGATCGACCGGCGGTCGACCGACAACAGTATCAGCTGCTGAGTTGGCCTCCAACGGCCATATTTTGGGAGCCTATAAATTAGGGTTCCTTTGGACTGTTTTCTACAAGATTTTAAGTGGGTTTTCAAGCTAGTTTTTCCTACCTTTATAAAGTTTATCTCCACTTGTTTTAGAGCAAATACTTCTATATCAAAAGGAGAGTTTTTCAAGAGTGTATTCAAAAGAGATTTCTTGAGTTTTTCACCACAAATTTATTTTAGTTTTTCTCACACATACTTGAGCTTTCCTAGGGTGAGCAGAGTTCAGTTATAACCGAAATAACTGACCAAAAATCGAAACCCGAACCCAAACTGAACCGAATCGCACTAATTCAGTCAGGTTTCAGTTTTGTGTACTAAAAACAGAACCCGATCGAACCGAACCGAATCTCTCACTCTATATATCACCCTACTCAAATTTAATTAAATCATATAGCTCATAATAAAAACTGGTGGAAGTTTATCTCATTACTTTTAGTAATACCATCTTTTTTATGTTGAATATGTGAAAGCTATGTTAAATACACCATCACAATTGAGAATAATATTTATATTAATATAGTTTTATTTCATTCGTATCATTAAAACTTAGTAATAATTATATGAGTTTTGATATTAAGAGCTCAAATACAATGTAAAAATTTAGAATATGAAATTTGAAATTCACATTAAGTTTAAGGTCTTTTCCTTATTTCTAATTTGGGTAATGGATATTTGAGATTAGAAAATTAAAGGATGATAATATAATGGTGATTAAAAAATGCAAGAAATGATAACAATATATTGGCCTAATAGAAAAAACCGAAAAACCGAACCGAATTGAGTCGATTCGGTTCGGTTCGGTTACTAAGTCTAATCGGTTCGGTTCGATTTTACAAAAATTAGTAAAAATCGAACCGAACCGACCGATGCTCACCCCTAATTGCTATATCAATCCTATAGGAGAGTTGTTGTGAGAGTATTTTTAGGTGATCAAAGTGTTTAGATCACCAAGTGTTCTACTTTATATTGGAGGAGGCGAACTTGCGGGTTCGTGTCGTTTCGAGTTCTTGTGGGAGCTCGGTGTAGAGGTGCGGCCTCGGCAAGCTAGTGTGCTTGCGTGTGTTGTTCTTGCGGGAACAAGAGAGGGACTAGTGAGTCCAAGAAGTTCTAGTATGAACTCGTTATAGGTGTTGCGGCACCGAGTGATCCGGTGGAATCGTTTTTAGTGAAAATCCTTCATAGTGTTAAAGGGGGGAACGTAGAGCACGGGTGCTCGAACTTCGAAACAAATATCCCATATTTGTGATTGCTCTCTCTATCTCTCACTTGTATTTATATCTTGCATGCTTACTTTACTTATCTATTTATATGCTTAATATATTTGAGCTCTATTGTTATATGCTTAGGATTGTTTGCTCACACTTGTATTCAATCAAGAAAGTCATAGCGACACCTCAACTCTTATCTAGAGAAATCTTGAGGAGATAGTGCAAAGCCCTTCATTGGGAAATCGGCTACACTCTTGTGTTATACTTTGTGTGTTTAGCTTAATAGTTTTAATTTGCTTAAATAGTTTTAATTTCGAATTAATTCATCATTAGATTAGCTAGTCACCTATCCTCTAGGTAACCTACATCTGTTTGGTCACGTACGACCGAACAGAGAGAATGTCCGACTTCTTACAACCGAACACATAGATTAGTGTCAACTTTTTGTACATGTCATATATTTCATTATCCATACACAGAGAGAACATATTTAGTATGGTTGTCACATATTTCATTACCCAAATAAACTTCAAAAACATGATTAGTACAAAAGACATAGTGTCAGATACAAATTTTTAGTACAAATAGCCAATCATTTCTAAATTTAGTCCTACATTCTCGCTGTTGGTAGATGTGCTCATCTGGGGTAGGTGCAGTTGCCTCGAAGGGGCCAGTGTCAACGTCCTCCAGTGCATCTATCATTCCACACAACGCATGATATAGATCCGGTACAGTATGTGGTCCAGTTGGCCCCCTTTGAAATATAGGTTCGGTAATTTGCTTAGCACGAGCTATTCATTGCAGTGAAAATATATAATATGTTAAGAAAATAACATGCAGGGTTAAAAATAAAATAAAATACGTTACCTGAGTGAGTACAATGGCATCGATGTCCTCCCAACGTGTATACCCGAAGCCAAGGACATATTGGATAGATTTTGAATCATTGGATGAGATATTTGTTGATACCAATTCATATATCCAACTACAGTGTCCCATTGGTATCTTACCAGCATGCTTCTTTTCTCTTGCGACAGTACGTGGGACTGCCACCTCTCCTAGAAACTCTCACTCTATGTATATGATACCTTGAATTTATTTATATTATACACTCTTCTAATCTTTTCCTAACTAAGTGGTGAGAGAGGAACAATTTGAATCCTATCAAATTATCAAGTACCCTTTCTGGATGGTAGGGTTTGATGACATTTATGCACTTCAGACATCCACTGAAATAGAAATTCAGTGGATGATGATCTCTAGAATCCTGATATGGGTTCCGTATAACCTAAAAATGAAATTAAGTATTGTTAATATAACATCGTTGAAAAATCTTTGTAATTATGTATGAAAATAACTTATCTCATCTGCCTGCAAGCAACCAAGTGATTCACGTATAACTTGTAGGTTTTCAACTAAGATACTCGCTGATTCACACCATACCCACATGCATGCCCATGGAAGATCATTGGTATAGTTCATGTTATGAGGGGGATGCAAACTGGGAAAGTGCTCATAAATCCACGCCTGTTGATCAAAATACATTGAGTATATTCATATAAAAAATATATATAATTGTATGATAGTTTTAATAATACCTCCAGAAGTGGCATATATCCAGCAATCTGCTTAACTCCACCTCTTGAAGCATACCCTAACTGTCTATATAGATATGTTAATGCAACAACTCCCCAGGCATACAATAAAACCTGACCGAGGTCCTCGAATAATTTCAGGTATTCGACAGAAACTCTCGTTTCACTCTTGTCACTAAATAAAGTGCAACCCACTAAGTACAACAGATAGGCTCTAGTAGCGCACTGAATATGTCTCTCTGAGTCTACATTGGTAACATCGAAGAATTTGGAACGTAGCTATTCCAATCTTACTGACGTTTCACGGATCATCCCCAACTCATCATGTGCATCTCACAGCGACATACCAAGTAACAAGCATTCCTCTTGCATCGGTCATTCTCTGGGACGTGTTCATAAACGATCCATCATCAGTATGCCCACAAGTGTGAGAATATCATCCAGTGTGATTGTCATTTCACCGGATGACGTGTGAAAAGTATTTGTTTCAAGTTGCCACTATTCCACAAATACATATCACAATCCTATTTGCGCTACGGTCGGAAATGCTTGTCAAGTTTTCTAATCTGGATTGCTGAATATAGTTAGCAAACTAGCGATTCGGTGTGTTATCATCTCATGCCCAATCACTCAATTTTACTGCATGTGCAATGCATTTGAGTGGATCTCTTTCCTAGAAAAAAAATTATTTTAGCATGATAATATCATTAGTGTTTCATCATATAGTCAACAAAAAAAAATCTTAAAATTAAAATCATACATCATTATTCCAGATATCTTCCGCGATATGAGTTTTAAAACTCGCGAAGTAAAATGTCAGACGGACCACCCGGAAATGGTGCAGTAACTCTTCTGACTCCTCGTCTTCTTCACCCTCCTCTATTTGAGGAGCCTCCTCTGTTTCGAGAATCATAGAAGACGACTTACCCCGTCTACGGCGTGTTTTCAAAGCCGTAGGACGGTGTCTTTCCGAAGGGCCTGCAGTATCCATGTCTGTATGACAAATACAATTTATATCATTTTATTTAGAGGAAAATAATTTGTTCGACAAATATTGCCGAACTTTACTAAATATATTCGGCTACATTCAGCCAAACATATTTATTAACCTTCGGCT
This sequence comes from Agave tequilana, assembly GCA_038442645.1. Lineage (NCBI taxonomy): Eukaryota > Viridiplantae > Streptophyta > Magnoliopsida > Asparagales > Asparagaceae > Agave > Agave tequilana. Next base: position 19,361 of record JAVJIF010009377.1, read on the forward strand.
ATCGGTCGCCGAACATAATAGATATGTACGGTTGATTTAGGCCGAATAGAATAGGAATGTTCAATCATCTTTGACAAAACACAAGACTAAAAGTTTGGCCTTTATTTGCCGAATAGAAATCAAACTCATTGCCTCCAAAATTCAATTTTTAGGATTTTAATGCAATAAAAGTTCTAATTCTTTAAGTTATTGCTACTATTACAACACTAACTAACGTACATTCAATCAACCAACCATTAGATTAAACAAATCTACCGAAAAAATATTCAAAAGTGGAGTTTTAGGATTCATGAAAAAAAAATACCCAAATTTCTTTGACGGTGGCAAGAACGACAGGGATCGACGGCGATGGAAATGGAGCCTGCATTTGACGGTCAACGGTCAACGATCGGGGGTCTGTCGGCAGTCGAGATCGGGGGTTGGTCGGCATTTGAGAATAAGGAGAGAGAGAATTAGGGAGATTGGGGGGGGGGGGGGGGGGGGGGGGGGGTGAGTGATTTTGGAGATTTTTAAAATAATAATTGGTTGTGTGGGTTAAAAAGTGTAACAGAAACTTTAAAAGTTGTTTTAATCTAATTGATGGGTGCCCTCCTCAAACTTTGGGGTGCAAATATCCGCTCCCAGCTCCTGCTTGTTTCCAGGAAGAGAGAACGGGGTCAGAAAATGGCAAAATTACGTCTTTTTTTCAAAATTCAAAGCCTCTCATTAGCTGAGCGGAGCCGTCTGTCTATTAAGAGTAAGTGGCATCTTTGCTATTATCTTCAATTCCAAGGACCTTTTTAATCTGATCTATACAAATCAGCCTCGAGACTTTCACCCTCTCTTCTCTCCAACCCGAAACTTGAACATAAAACAAGCAAAAACTTAGAAACTTTGTAACAGAGAAAAATATCACAAGTTTTCTTCACTAAAGCCAGTGACTTGGTCTTTGAGAGAGAGAGAGAGAGAGAGAGAGAGAGAGATGACCATGGCCAACATGAAGCAAGATGAAGAGGAGATGCTCTTCTCCTCAGCTCTAACCTCAGGGCTCTACCCTCAAATGCCAGAAGGTTAGTAGTAGTACCATCAGTACTTAATGCATGTGCAAAGTTTGTACACAACATGTAATGTGCACAAGCAATATGTTTAGAAAACTGATACAGGTTTGATTTTCAGGTCAGAAGCCGAGAACAAGGCGGAGGAGGAGGAAGGTGAGGGCGGCCGCCGACGGGTCAGGGGCCGAGAGCAAGAAGAGGAGGCTGAATGATGAGCAAATGAAGTTCTTGGAGATGAACTTCGGTAAGGAGAGGAAGCTGGAGTCAGGGAGGAAGATGCACCTGGCCGGCGAGCTCGGGCTCGACCCGAAGCAGGTGGCGGTCTGGTTCCAGAACCGGCGGGCGAGGTGGAAGAACAAGCAGCTGAGGAGGAGTACATGAAGCTCAAGTCCGAGCTTGATGCCACTGTTGTTCAAAAACGCCATCTTCAGAAGGAGGTTAGTGGGCTACTTAATTTCTTTCAGATTAATTAATTATGTCACTAATTTTAGATTAGTGTTAATTAAGATTGTTAATGGTGTGGTATAGGTTTGAGCCTGAAGATGGGGCTTTTGGAGGCTGAGGAGAAGATTAAGAGCCTATCGGGCGGCAACAGCAGCGGTGGTGATGGAGAAGGGAGCCCAAGCTGCTCGTCGACGGAGACGTACCAGCCTCCGGCAGGGCTGGGGGAATTTTGGGTGGGAGGTGAGCTCGGGTACATGAATGAGTACAACTACAACTGCATTATGGAGTATGGGTACTTCTTATTTGGGATGTAATTGTAATTACTAATTACCACCTTAATTATATTAGGTCCATGTGATTAGTCCACGTAAAAGAAATTAATGTCCTTTTATATAGTATTCCCCCAACTATAATGGCATGGCATGACATCACACCATCAGTAGGGCATCTGTCCTCTCTTTATTATCATAATATAGTGCTGATGATGGGGCAGGGATCTGGCATCAACAATACATGAGGGGATTAAGGGATACCCACCCTTGAAAAGCTGATTCCTGCCAGGAACATGGTAACATGCAAAAATTTCACTGCATGAGAGCATCTCAAAAGAGTTCATACTAGCAGCAACACAAACACAGGGATACAAGGGGTACAACAACACAGATTTGGACTCAGTAAAGACAGTAGGTTTCTCGGGAGAGCACAAAGCAGCACCTCCAAAGTTGTTAAAAATCAGCAAGACGCACAATCAAGCACAACAAAATGATAATTTTTTTTTTTATTTTTTGGTGTGGGGGGTTTTCACTCAGTATTAACATGCAATACAACGATGACAACAGCAGCAACAACCCATCCATATCTTTTCCCCACTGCATACTGTGCGGAGCTTACACATCAGTTTGATTACCACACCCACTTGCACAATAAGCGTAGACGCTATCAAGAGAATGATGTCTGAAACTCCTTCAGCGTGTTGGGTCGTGAGACGATTCCTACCTCTCCTTCAGAGGCATGGCGCTTAGATCTTCTCAACTCCCATGGCGGAAGACACCCTTTCATGGAGAAGACATGAAGTGGGAGAAGGTGACAGCTGTTTCTGGCCCATTGAGATGGAAGATAGACAACAGAATGAGCTTCTCAATCTCCTTTTCTCACTATCTTCAGCTTGGTAATCAGGATCTTGATGGACAGCAGAAACCTTAAGGGACTCGGGGAGTATGCAGTTGCAAAGAGAGCCTGCAATTTTTTTGGATACATTAGACTGATACACCATGCTTACGTGCCGTGAAAGCTGATCAGTGGATATGTATAAAATGCCAAGGTCTAAACAGAAAATATTACACATCAAATTATAAAATTTAATCGTAGCACTAAAAAAATTCATCATGGACAGGAACTCATGAAAGTAATGTAATATACACGCTTCCCACATTAGTATTGATAATCTGTTCAGATTATTGAGTGACAATATTATAAATTTTTTATAAAATTAGAATCACAGCGACTGAATATACCTAAGAAAATGGTAGACTTACGACATGTTGATGTTTTCTCCATGTACACGTACCTTATTTTCATGATCATTCAGAGGACCGGGGACACCAACTTTAGACAGAACTAGACATGACCACTGAGTGACACAAATGAACACGTCTCAAGAGAAAAATATAAATAAAAGAAACTAAGGTGAGAATACAAAAGCACCGCAAGAGAAGATTTGGAAGGCAATAACAAGCTTCCAAAATTGATACTGACAATTTTCTCAGCATAATCTATGAGTAACATGCTAAAGTCATATCAAATTAGGATCATAACAGAAAAGTATACACAGCCATCGTGTTAAGAGGACAATATGTACTTACGCATAGCGCTCTCTGAATGCTTTGTAATTGTCTATAATAACTAATACACCATGCCACATGTAGTTATTTGTTGATTGAGGTTCTAACTGTATACAATTTTAGAATAATAATCATACTGTACATATAAACTTACACTACTATTGAAGAGAGAGCCAGCAGCCACTAAGTTGATACACTCTATAACTTAACAAAGCAGATGCCTGATAATGTAAAATAAACCCTAAAACTTTGCTTTTTTGTCTCCAAATTCAATCAAATCAATTATTACCTCCCTGCATTCTACTCTCCCAGCAAGTCATTTTCCCATTAAAGGTCTTTCCATGTGGCCCAAAGGCCCCACGTGAGTGCTAAGATTGCATGATATACATTCTCAGCGCACAATCTATTAGCTGAAGCTTTTGGGTAAAGTGGTTATCTACGGACAGTTTCAACAAATTAAAACCACTTATGTCTTGCACACAAGGTATTTTTAATTAGATTGTGATTTATAAGAACGTGTGGGCTCTTTAATATTCAAGCTGTTCAATAGATATTACAGTGACAAAAGCTTCTTGTATAAAGGCACTGCTAGAATTGGCAAACCTAGTGCAGATTCACCATATACAAGATTGAGCACTGGCAGTGCATAATGGTTTCAATATGCATTGTCTGGCTTCAGCAGGCAGGTATTAGTAGGTGCGCATGGAGCCCCTCTTGTAATGGCCTTGGTGATGAGTCTGATAATTTGGCTTGTAATGATTGCCATTGAGTTATGCAGTATCATGTTTCACTTCACGACGTGTATGGCCTTGGTGAGCCTGCAGAACCTTATTCAATAATTTCCTGCAACTTAAGCCTATCTATCTTGCCACTAGTCTGGCTCTTGGTAAAGCGGGAGATTGCATTGTGCAATGTCCCGAGTTCAAGTCCAAGCTATGGCCTTTCTTAATTGAAAGAAAAAAAAAAATAAAGGAAGTGTGTCTCAGGATAGCAATGGCCTTTTGCATTCAGTATCCTTATGTCGCAATTGGTTGATTTTAGACCAAATAAAATGACAGCTTGGAAATGAGTTCCGGGAAGTCATTTCCTCAAAAGAAATCATGCAAGGCTGTCTAAAGGTTAAAATTTCCAGTAGCTCATATTCTAAACATACAGATTCTAACAATATATTCCAACAAATGGAGCCTCTAAAATGGGTCTTATAATGTAAGACATCTAATCATTTCCAGTCTCCTTAAATCATCATATAACCACTAGATAAGACCCAACTCTCTTGTCAAACAGAACTATCTCTCAAGACAGTACTCTTCATGGTGGTTTCATATTTCTAATCTAGTTCTCAATTCTAATCCAATACGCCTCTGAGCTAGTAATGCTGATCATGCTAGCAAATGTTGTGTTCATCATGCAGGGTTGAACCTGAACCTAGCCAGAGCTTGTCCAAAGATTATGTGTTATAAAGCTTCAAATTCCACCTGAACCCGAGTTTTGATTTTCTTAGAAACCCACCTGAACCTGAGCCCAATGCACTGCATCAGAAACCAAACCAGAACCACATGTATTATGTGATATCTGATATGTATAAATTATACATATGTGTTAATATGTGTACTTATCATTGAGTTGTTAATTTTAGCAAATGAAACATGTAGCAAATCATAAGTTAAATCCATCTAACACACCCAACCCGATCAATATTGAAAAACCTAACCCGAAAACCAACAGGCCGGTTTTAGTCGTCTAAAAATCAGACGGAAATCGGTCTAGCATACAAAATGTCCCCCAAACCCACCTGCCGGTGTATAAAAACCCCTAAGAGCAATAACCAAGCAAATAGCTTAAACCGAAGACCAAGATAGTTATAGCAAAACTGCTTGTAAACAGTGTTCAAATAAGTTGAGTCAGTAAACTTCCTCTTCAAATGACTGCAACCTTGTCCAAGGTTTGCAAATAAAAAAAAAAGTCCAAGTATAATTCAAGTAGTAAAAAGTTCAAATAAAAAATTTGCAATATTCATTGTCAAAACTTCTTCCAAGAATGAGAGAGGAATAACTGCTTGTAATAGAGTCATATACTGTGATAATCTCCAGTCCAGTTCAAGGACAAAGTGATTGCACACACATACATGATAGACCTCCCATGTTATAGTCACAACTATCCTTATTGAAAATTCTAAGAATTTGAGAGAGGAATCTCCTTTTCCTTGTTAAAGAGTCACAAATATAAATGATCATCTCCTGTCCAATCAAGGATAATGGTGGAGCACGCGCGTTGAGAGTTTTCTTTTAATTTTCCCTTTAGGTGGTGGTTGTGTGTGTGGTCGTGGGGGTTTTTTTTTTTTTTTTTTTGGGTGGGGGTTTGGGGGTGAGGAGCTCGGGAAGAGTTGGCTGCAAACTGGACAACTTACTTATCAGTAAAGGATAAAGCAAAAGATAGTTGTTGAGGTGATCATATATGTGTCTGGAATGCTACACACACACACACATACAGAGAGAGATAGACTTGTGTTATTCCGGAAGGATTCGAGACCGAATCCTTCCCACTCAAATACTACCCTACGACATCTGAATGTAAGATCCACTCTGTTGAAGTTGATTTATATTATTTCAAGTAATTAAAAATCAAAAATCATGTATTTTGAATACATTTTGCCTATTCATCAAGTAAGCGCAAAATAGACGACCGAAAATATCATATTGCTTAAATCTACCCCTTTAGACATACAAATTTTTGATCGACCATTTCATCATAATCTAAATACTTAAAAATCCTCATAGACCATTTTTTGTTAGATTTCAATTATTCTACATCGTTAACTAACAACTCACTATTTCGGCCGTCCATTTTGTGTCTATCTGATGGATGAGAAAAAATATTCAAAATACATAATTTTTATTTTTAGTTTAATGTAGATCAAATTCAACAAAGTAGATTTTGCATTCGGATGCCATAAGGCATTTGAGTGGGAAGGATTCAGCCTCGAATCCTTCCGGAATGGCACAAGTCTCTCTCTCTCTCTCTCTCTCTCTCTCTCTCTCTCTCTCTCTCTCTCTCTCTATATATATATATATATATATATATATATATATATATATATATTATATATATAAAATCAATTAAAATAAATTCAATACAAGTATTATTTGGAAGTCAGATTGGATCTTAATGTGTCTCATAATTCCAATTATTTTGAGAAAGAATGGCACTTGAGAAGCTTCTTTAGTATTAAGAGAGGAAGAGCCCAACTGAATGGAATAATAGAGAGGTAAGGAAATCAATTCTTGCTTTCCTTTAAATTAAACTTGTTAAAAAACTAAACTAGGGGACATAGCAAACTCAGCTATTTGACCTGATTTCTTGCATCCAACTACAAGCATTCTGAAGCCACCCTATTAAATGTCCAAGCAAAGAAAGAATGAGCCTGAAGCTTGGTTGCATGACCCTAAACTGCATGACGAATAAAGGTTTTCCTACTAATTACCTGGACAGGGGCAAGCAAGCTTCTAGCTGGTCCATTTTCCTTGGCCATTTTTCACAACAACTCAAAGAGTTAACATCGAGTCAATAGCAAGACAAAGCTTTATTACATTTTAGGAAGACCCTCCTCCATTGTGATGGGAGAAGCCTTAGATGCTGATGATGAACCAATGAACCCCTGCCAGAAGTTCAAAGTCCAAAAAGATTTCCTATAAAGCATGGAAACATTATCCTCCCATCAAGATGGTGTCACCTGTCAACTATAAGAGCGCAATCTTTATGCTCCAGAAAATGTTCAAATGCGGGTTTCATAATGGTCAGATCCCAACAGTTTGAGTCTTCAATTAATATAGTTAGAGCCTACCAAAGCAAACGCAAAACTGGAGATCCTTTTAGTAATGAAAAACTAATAAAAACGCTATAAACACTCACAACAAAAATGAGATTAGATTCAAATTTACATGACCAGAATTCGTTTAGGAAATCATTGGTAATTCTTTAGAGATTATGTTTAACCTTCTTTAAGTGATCTCTATAAACAAGTTTGAGAACTCAGTCTTGATTTTGGCCCTGTCATGGAGTTTCAGATACAACCAGATCTACGCTTCCCAAATTTTATTTATGTACTTAAAATTTTAAACCAACAGAAAAATATATTCCAGAGATGATAAATATATTCCAGAGATCATTTCTCTCTTCCCTACTCAGCGTCTTACAATCCAAGACAACTAAAACCAATTATCTATGTTTTAAGTTAAGAAGATGGAAAACTTATTGACAGCCCTTTTTCTTTAATAGTAAATTATTTTAGATTCTTGATGCTTTTTTTTTGCGTGTGTCTGCCCCGAAATCATTTTGTCTTATATTCATCCATAAACTAGAATACATGAAATACTACTAATACATGCATTTTACATAAAAAAAAAAAAAAAAGAAGTTTGGGTACAAATTTTGAAATATCCATTGATCAGAAAAGTTTGAAAGAGATACAGATAATTTAACAGATAGTTATAATTTCGGAATCATTTTGTTGATCTCATTAAGGGTTTCATTTTGAAAATTTGTTTGATCTTTATTCATCAGACATTAGAATCTCAAGAAAAGAGACCCATATAGCTGGAGTGGAGCATATTATGGAGATAGATATCTTCCATGTTCCTTGCCTATAACACAAGGTTACTATGATAGGGGATGCATAGTGGCTGTTAGCATGCTGAGGACAAAAGAAAATTCTAGGATTTACCCTTTTATTTCATAGTGGGAAAGAAACATATAAGACAACATTTAAAATGACTGAAAGTCTTACAGCACCAGTTATTACAGCACAGTCAAAAACTGATGAGGACATCACGCAGCTCCTATTTGATGAGGACATCACGCAGCTCCTATTTATCTTCTCATGTCTTAGCTAATTATTTAGTATTTTGTGTCAGCTTTATTTGAGTTCCTTTTATTTTGTTCTTTTGTGGACGTTTAGTACCACATCGGTTATTTCCCAGTACTTCTCTTTTGTAAAGCCTATATAAGGCCCCTTAAACTATTGGAATGAATTATTGATTGAATGATTAAAATTTTCACAAATTATCTGGTAATTCTTGAGTCTCTTTTGCTCTCGAGTTTTGGGTGAGAAGCCCGCGTAAGGGGTGGAAACCCAAATTTTATCTTTTTTCTCAATTTAAATCTTGGTTTCGATTTGAAGGTGATTGCGATCCATTGATTTTACATCATTTGGTATCAGAGCACCGGTTTTCAATCCCCTTCAAATTTTTCTTTTTTCCAAATTTTCTTCCAGTTCCCAAAACCCTAGATCTACATTCCAGGTCCATTCAAAAAAAAAAGAAAAAAAAGAAAGAAAATTACAGTGAAATTCCGTCGGAAAAAAAAATTACTGTTTATTTACATTTCCAAAAATCAAAAAAAAAAAAGAAAAAAAAATCCTGAAAATTCCTACGCCGCACTGTTCATCATCGTCTTCAAGCTTCACCCATCCTCCAAATTCCGCCGCCGCTGCACCCACGTCATCGCCGCTTCCCGATCACCGCCACCAGCATCATCACCACCTCCCGACGCCCCCACAGCCTACCACGACGACCTTGAGCGCTGCCATCACCTCCTCCATCCCCTTTCCCAACATCCAAATCCTCAACAGCCGCCCTCTCGTCCTTCAACTCCGACGACCAGATCCCCATCCTCATCATCATCACCCGTCGAAGCCTGACAGCGCCCGAAGACTTCGCCGTCGAAGTTGAGTTCCCCACCGCCTTCGCCTTCAAGTCCAGGGCGATCTCTCCTCCATCGGCTCCATCAAGCATCGCCTCGGGCTCATCTCCGACTTCCTTCAGACTTCACGACGAAGTCAACCTCCGCCCAGCCCTAATCCGCCGCCGATCTCTGCAAGTCGACAACGAATCGTCGTCGACAGCCGCCGAGGCCTTGACGCTGTTGATGATTTCCCCTGGATCTCGCCGAAGAAGCTCCAGCGACCTCAGATCAAGGCTCCGTACCTTTCCGCCGCCACCTGCACTGTTCAGCATCACCACCATCAGCACCGTCTTCACCAACGTCGACGAGAACTGACACCACCACCTCCTCATCGGAGCCCCGCCATCATTTCCTCAGTCGCCGCCATCTCCTCCGCCCCCCTGTGCCGCCAGCATCCCCATCGAAGCCACGTCGTCCTCAGCCCTCGCCGCCGTCTGATCTACCGTCGTCGTCATCCAAGGGTTCGCCGGCGTCGTCCTGTGCTCCATCAAGTGGTCGCCGCCCGTCGCTCCATCCTGCCCTAGCTGTGAAATCGAAAGAGGAGAGAGAGGTGCCGCCGCTGCTCCGTCAGGCGGAGGGTGTGTTGATTCCACCGCGACCTTCGCCAGACCTCCAAGGCGTCGTCGGAGCTCCGCCATCCTCTTCAAGTCGCCGCCGCCGCCGCTGCTCCGTTCTGCCCTAGCCGACAGCCAAAGAAAAGATCGGGTGTGTGGTGTGCGAGTGTTGGGTTTGGCCTAAAAAAACCAAACCCCAAACTCTTAAGTGAGTTGGGATTCAACCGTAAGTGGTTGGGCCGGATCCAACCCAACCCGGCCCATTTTAAACCCTTTTGGGTTTTAAAGAAAAGTCATAACGGGTTGCGGGTCCGGGTTTAGACGGGTTGAGTGATTATAACCTGAACCCAACCAGATCCACTTCAGTGACGTCACTGCTGACATCAGCAACCGGGTTAACTCACTGAGTTGACTCAGTCCAGATCCAGTTCTCCTGACTCAGTCCAGAGTCGCACCATATCTTCCAGAGGTCGTTCAGGGCTCGTTTCAAGTCCGAATTGACCCGTTTTCGAGGCAGTGGATTCGTGACGACCAGTACTACGCGCCTACAGCAGTCTCATTCAGGTTTGAGCTAAGGTCTTCTCCCAGGCGTGAACGACTCCACCTCAGGTGATATCACAACTTGACCTAGTTCATTAACTGTTGATTACTTGCAACTACTATACGGATTGCTATAATTTGTTGGTATAAATGCTATTTGTTTCGATCTAGTGGTTGCATCTTTGCATCATTTTAGGAATGCATTTTTTATTTACATTTGAGCCTTAAACTTTAGGGAATTTTGTTTAGTGCATGCATTTAGTTTAACCGACTTTAGGGCTCTCCATTGCATCTGCTTGCTTGCTTGAGTCATCATGACTAATCAGCATGATAGGGACTCCCACTTAGACCAGCTACACAATCTCCATCAGGGTCATAGATCCGTTCATGAGTACATTAACATATTTAAGGACTTGACCCATCGTAATGAAGTGAGAGAACACCCTTCTGAGACTCTAACTAGGTTTATTTGGGGTTTACGGCCTAAAATAAAACATGCTATGATTACTGGCCCCTATGACCTAGACACCGTTGAAGATGCCTTTGATGTGGCCTTAAGATTAGACTTGACTTTCAAGACGCTGGTCAATGCCAAGGTCAAATGTTCTAAATGTAAGGGCTATGGACATTATAATTATCAGTGCCCCTCAAAGAGTCAACATCTTAGAACTGTGCCCACTGATGAAGTCGACGATTCGAAGACTGTTGAGGATGTCCAAGTTTCTTCTGAAACTGTTAACATAATTGAAGGCATGACAGTTGATTCTGTCACACAGATTATTGATGAAATTCATATGTCTTCTAATAGTGCTAATGATGACGTGGACGAAACAGTTGAACCTAATATACCCACTGTGCCTAATCAGCTAATCGAGTCTCCTTGTGTTGAACCTAGTTTTATAGTTATTCCTATCAATTCACCTTTTGGGGAGTTACCTGAATTTCTTGCTAAGGTCCAACAACTGGTTTCTAATACTTCTTTCTCGGGTTGTTTAGAGTTTGTGTCTGAGTCCCATATACTTCCATTGTTAGATGTGTGTCCTTCTAGGCATATTATATCTCTCGTTCTCCCATCGTTAGGAGCTATGCTTAGAATACCTACTGCATTGCATCTGCCTGTTGCACATATTGATGATATCACTAGGCTGATAGCAATTTGCAATAAGCCCTACAAATTTGCTGCATACCCCTATAGTATTTTGCAGGAATTTACAGTTGATAACAGGGTGATTGCTTACGAGTTGGATAGCCCGTGGGATCCTAGTATCAGCTCCGTTTTCAGTCAGGATGATGCACCTCGCTCTACTCCCTGTTCCTTGATCGTGCTGCTATCTTCCACCACCGATCTGTCACGGAGACCAGCTCCTCCTCCGCCACCATGGTCTCGACATGATGTTCCCATGCTGCTGCCACGACCACCACCTTGCCCGATTGAGATGCTTCGTGAGGAGAGTCCTCATTCGACAGGGTCGAGTTCCTCCCACCCCGAGGGAATTGATGAGGACATCACGCAGCTCCTATTTATCTTCTCATGTCTTAGCTAATTATTTAGTATTTTGTGTCAGCTTTATTTGAGTTCCTTTTATTTTGTTCTTTTGTGGACGTTTAGTACCACATCGGTTATTTCCCAGTACTTCTCTTTTGTAAAGCCTATATAAGGCCCCTTAAACTATTGGAATGAATTATTGATTGAATGATTAAAATTTCCACAAATTATCTGGTAATTCTTGAGTCTCTTTTGCTCTCGAGTTTTGGGTGAGAAGCCCGCGTAAGGGGTGGAAACCCAAATTTTATCTTTTTTCTCAATTTAAATCTTGGTTTCGATTTGAAGGTGATTGCGATCCATTGATTTTACATCAAAAACACTAAAAGCTACTAAACTCATACACTAAAAAGTACTGATGGGAAAGAGCCGAAAGGAAAACCTTTTAATAATTCTTACAGTCAGAAACGTTAAAAACTATATAAAATTTCCTTTTGACTGCTATAAAATGGCATGCATACTTTTATAAAGTGAGGTTGGTTGGTCTTTGAGCAATAATAATATGAACTTCAGATAGACTCGTACAAAGAGCATGTGTGAGTCTGGAAAACAATGAATTGACAAAGATCTGCAATCTATCAAAAAACATCCAAGATTCATTGATTATCCACACTAGGAGCAGCATATGATGTAAACAAGAATATGCTTACCTATTCTTGCAAGTCGATTCACCCATTTAGGAATTGAGTTGCCAGTCAATTTGTAACAGATGTCTTTGCAGAAATGGTTGCAATTCTTCATGATCAAATGATAGGCATCGCCATTGTAGTGTACAGAGTTAAACTCCATGAACTCTCTAACCTGCATTGGATCTAAGCTTGTTGTGCCCATGAATATCGACTTCCTAAATCTGAAGCCTGGGCATTGTCGAGGCTCCACCTCAAACACCCACTTGTTGGGTAGTCATGCGCCCCAAATGCATACTCCACACCATGAACTGCGAGCACATATACGAAGTATTAAAATGCTACAAAAATTAAAAACGAAAAAGGTGGTGACATTTAAATTATTGGTTTCTACCAAGGATTTGAGAGGAGAATGAGTAAATTCAGAATTAGCTAGTATAAAAAGTTGCACGCATTCAAGAGTGATCAAAAGTAGAACTGATGAAATTCAGCTCTATCCATGGCCCATTTTGGCGCATAGGTGGCCCATAGTTGAAAACAGGCCAAGTAAAGATTACAATAAGCTAGTAATAAAAGTATAGCATTTTTTACAACAGATTAAAATTAGCTTTCTTCTTCTTGATCTGTTTTTTCCCCCTTTCAAAATAAAATATAGATTTTCAGTTGAAATAACCCATACCAACCTTTTATTCATTAACAATGCCATGCGGACACAGGAAATGCATAGCTGTTTATCAAATATGTGCACTTACACCGTAAATATCTCAATAATCAATCACATCAATATTTGATAAAATTTATGTAGAGATCTGCATAACAAGTTCCTTTTTCTTAGAGGTCATTTACATAACATAGTTGTGCCTTGAGATCTTTAACGTGAAGTGGTATGAGCTTTAGACAATTGCTTGACACAATTTGAGTCTCCTGATGTGTTTACACACCACAGAACTAAAACAATAAATATCAGTGTACACAATTATAAGTTCCTGTCAGTTCCTTTTGGGCATCAGCACACTTCTATCACATCTGGGCTCCATGTATCATGGGAGGTGCTTGGTTAGATACAGCCTGCTTATAGCATCACCAGTTATGTCCATGTATTTTACATGGAGCATAAGTATGTTCCAATATTAATGACCTCCAGACTCCAGTGTAAATCAAATGTACAAATGGCTTCAAATTTTGTTATAATTGATCAAACTATTTCTAGATACCATGGTAGCCATGAAACCATTCATGTCTTATATTTAATCAAACCCTAGATAAAACTTTTAAAGATAAAGAAAGATGCATTCATTAGGTGGATTCACAGGCAGCACCAAACATGCAACAGGAAATTCATATCATCATAGTCTGATCAGTTCATGCATCAACGGGGTCTACTAAAAGTGTCCCGGATCAAATAAGTGAAGAAACCTCAAAACTGAAGCGCCGGGGATCAGTTGACAAATGATCCCTGTTTGAATGCAAAAGTAGATCCTTACTGATATACACCTATTACTAGGCAAGGGTGTACACCTGTTGACTTTAATAAGTGATTCAATCCTGTTAAGAATTGCACTTGGATTCATAGAACATCTAAAACATAACACAGGATAATTGTACAATATATCTTGAAGGCGAGTACTAGGTTTCCATAGATTAGCCCACACTTGGATTAATGTAACTCCGCCCTTGTTTGTAGAGCATTTATATTATTAACCCAGTGCTTGTTTTTCTGTGGATCTTTGGATTAGATCTTTTTTCATAATTATTGTTCCAATTTTTGTGAAGCCTTTGACAATATTGGTAAGTTATCGGATGTGATTATTGTACTCTTCTCTTTAATATAGTACAATATATTTGATCATCTTGTGTGGTGAACAGTGCCCTATTGGGGGTGATTGTATTGCTTTCCTCTCTTTCTATTATCCAGTTATCCCGTCTTTGTGAAACATTCTATACCATTCTCCACCTTTACAGATGCTTCCCTTTGCTAACCAATGGATAAACATGAACCGTGTTTAGAAAATTCCAGATGAAATCTCAGAAGTGAAAGATGTGTTGTAAACATGCCATGCGTTCTACCATGTGAAGATGGGGATGAAAAAGGGCAAAATGTTGAGGCGTAATGCATGTGCACATCTCAGATTTGATCAGGCATCCAAATTATAACCAGAAAACATATCATTTACTTTCAAGGGTTGGTTTATTGCCACTACCAATGTTTTAAAAAGATCACTCGAAGGCTACCTTTGGGGTTCTTCAAAGCGTATAGCAGGTGACAATTCAATACATAGCCTGTAGAGGCTCTAAGCAGTGAAGCTCACCACACTGTGTGAAGCTTATGCTATTTAATATATAGTTCTTTCTCTCTTTATGCATTGAAGCATACACTTCAACATGAAGATATACATACACCTCATATGTTTTTGCTCCACATCTTCCTCCAAATGATATGAGGAGCTTGACCAACTCACCTCCTAGGACTTATATAGATGCCTTCGCTCTCATTACCTAGTATAGTTTTTCTTTATATTCACACATCTCTTACAATCTATTTTTCAGTTATTGGCAACATTAATCACAACATGAAGTTAAATTATTGAGGATCTTTACTCTTTAACCGCCTCCTCATTTCCTTTTCTTCTCCTTTTCTAATTTAAACTGTACTAGATACATATTAGGTTTTCCTTTAATTAGACAAGTTAGATACTGATCGAAACATCTTGAAAATCTTTAAATTATTTATGCATATATTATTCGTAGAGACACAATAAAATGAACATTTTTTGAAGCTTATACTTTTTGCTTGAAGCTTATGCTTTGCTTTACTACGGTCAAGTGCTTCACTTGTGCTTTCGCTTTCTAGAATGTTGGCCCTTACTGATCCAAGTTGCTACATAACAATCCACACGCCGAGTGCAATTTTAATGACAACTGTCTCTGCAATTTTCCAGAAACAACAAGAAGATAGGTCAAGCCGGTCACATTGTGGTTCTAGGTGGATGATTAAACTATAGATTAGGGTTTAAAACAATCTAAAGGTGATGAAGATAGCCAAGTATAAGGGCCATATAAAGTACGAGGTTTTAAGGTTAAGAGAGATCAATCTTCTCAAGAAAGTTCTTCCATTGCAATTCCTAAGAGAACCCCTTAGGAAATTTCGTGTAATCGAAAGAGGAAGATGAGAGATCTCAGAGATGAAAAAGAAGTCAGGTAAACCTCTTATGATCCCCTATACAAATCAAAGAAATTCCTCCCCTATGTGTGAAGGAGAGAAAATTGTCGAATCAATTGCTTAAAGGAGAGCAAATATTCAAACCATTTGCTTAGATTTTGTTGGTTGTACTTCGTGTTCAATTTTCTTAATTGCTATAAATTGGGTTCCTTTGCTCCGATCAAATCTCAACATGGCATAGATAAGAGACCTAGTAATTTACACCAACTTTGTTGCCATTAGAAGCATCTAAATAACTTTAATTTCCACTTGTGCAGACAAGATGATAGCAGGTCTATAACTAGTTCTGCACCTTGAATTTACATTATTTATCAACAATTATCTTCAAATGCTCGTAAGTTGCCACGCCTTACTCATTGTTCCTATATTCATATCTCTTTGAAGTTCCTCAGCAGAATGATATACGTGAGATATTCCTGACAAAGATGGAAATTAGTATCTTTCCACATGGGACGCAAGCAATTCGTTGGACCCCCTAAACTTGGTGGAAAAGGATATGTTGAAGCACACAGCAAGGCTTATTGTGAAAGTTCTATCCAATATTTAGGAACAATTAGCCTCTGGAGTTAAATTACTACTAAAAATACCATAGAACCTTCGATGATGACTCAACATTAATGTCTAGTAATGCCTTTAATCATTATGATCAAAGATTTTTTCACCTGATAACAGCCCGACTATTTTTTAGCCCAATTGTTAACCTCCTTGGTCTTGAAAAAAACTTTGTTCTTTCACTCTTATGCTATCTTTTGAATGTGTGACTGCCAACTCATTAACAATAGCCCAACTAACTTTACAAACTAACAACACACATCAATGAGTTAACAGATCAAAATTCTAGGCCAACTCAGAATAACTATCATAATTATCATAATCCACCCTCGCCCCTTTAACTGTATTGCCACATGCTAACACTCACCTCAAAGCCACATGGGCACCCACCAAGACATCAAGCCAGAATTGTCACCATAAGCTCTGATACCACTTGTAATGACTATTGCCCATGCTAGAAGTTCTCTAGTAAGGAAAGAGTAATATATTAGAGCTCACCTAAGGTTAGGGATGAGAATGGATATACCTATGGGTCCCCATTGGACATACCTAATAGAAATTATTCTATAGGAATATGAATTTTCTCATTTTTCTTATAGAAAATTTTCTATTGAACATGTCCAATGAGGGCTCATGGATGCGTCCATTCTCATCCCTATCTAAGGTGTTCTCGAGCGAGGCATTACTATAGGTCATCCAAGCAGTTCTCTATTCAGATATTGGTAGAGGTCACCTAAGGAGTTCTCTAGTGAGATAATGGTATTAGTAATATATTAGAGACCACATTCCCCAAAATAATTCGAAAGATAATAATTTCCATTTAAATTCAATGATGGGCCATTCAAATAGAAAATCCACTTTATTAAAGTTCATCTACATTATCTAGAGTGTTTAATTATATTAAAAAAAATTCAGGAGTGTTATTGCATATGCATCAAATAGCACAAACGAAAGACCAAAAGTAGCATGTTCATTTAAATCTATGGTTTTCGCATTTACAAATTGATCATCCAAACATTTGATCATGATTAATTTCTTTAAAAACCTTAAGAATTTTCATTAGATTCCAAACATTCTAGATCATAGAAGTAGCTATTTTCTCCACCTATCTTGGCCTAATTGAGATGAAGAAAAAGAGCTTAAGCTCTCTTGATTCTTTGTCTTTAGGCACTTTACATGATGCACTTTTGTAATACTTCTCGAATGAGCAGTCCAAGCCCCGCTGCGTCCGTGTGCATTGGGAACTCACTATTATATTGTCTTTACAATATGTGACTATAACTCCTAGGTAACACCAACTAGAGCATTTAATGGAACTGTGGGACTATATATGAAACACAAAGTCAACAGAAGTGCTTTAGAACAACACCAAAAATATCTAAAGAAAATGTAAAACTCACTACCCACCACTTCAATGCCCTGTAACTGATGATAATTGGCTTCTCTTGAGCTAAAAAATATATAATAAGGGTGCCTTTCTAAATTCCAAATTATCTTGATATTATAACATGATAACATCATGTATAAGCATTATTCAAAGGTCAGGATTCACATAATATGGGAATTTCCTTCCTTATAAACTTGCCAGATTCAAAAAAATTCCATCAACTAAGAATTTAAAATACAGCTTGCAGGAAACTCTGCACCCTTATCCTTGATTCAACTTTTTAATGCTGTCCATGACTATTCATCCTGGTTCAGTTTTTAACCCCTCCCCATCTCCCACTCTTTATACTTATTTACAAAATACATTAATGTTTACCCTTTCTCCTTTCTATCAAATGCAGTTCTTATTTCTTCATGTGTTTTCCAATTCATATCATCTTCAATAGTGACCTTAATAAGATTTGGAATGCCTTCAATCTATTCAAGATCCACCAGAGAAATATCAGTAATCACAACCAGCACTGTAAAGGCATATATCCTTCGATATAAGACTTTCAAATCCCTATAATAACTTTTCTCAAAAAAAAAAAGTGAAGCCATGGGTGATTTAAGATACTCTTGTGAAAAAAAAAAAAACCAACTTTTGAAGATGAAATAATCAGGTGTTGACCTTAAAAGGCAAGCTGGAGTTTGATATGGTCAGGCTTCTAATAAATTCTCCTTTCAGAATGTTACATCACAAAAGAAAAAAGATTAAACATAATTAAAGAGTTCTCTTGGTGGCTATATTAAACCACCATTATGTTATGTGATCAAACCAATAAAAAAACAGGCTTCTTTATGTTGCTTTTGCATCCATGAGAAGAAGACTAAGACAACATATTACCTGTAGCTATCAACTCTTAGATGGTACCTCGGTTTATGAGAAAATGACAAGTAATGTGTATATTCTGTGTGCCTTTATAGCTAGGGCAAGCGCGCACGGGCGCGCAGAGAGAGAGAGAGAGAGAGAGAGAGAGAGAGAGAGAGAGAGAGAGAGACTTAGCGCTGAAAACCCTTCCATGCTCAGATTTAATGGTTATTCTATGAGCAATCAAATCTTGCAGGAACTTTTTATTATTGCTGATATATGGCAAGTTAAAGGCATTGTAAGACAGTTTGAAACAAGATATCTAAAGATGAAACGCAGTCATTGTTCCTTCAAGAATATATGCACATCTAGAAGTTATGAGATTGATGTTGATCCTTTTTAATTAATAAAGGGATCGACGAACATTGCTGACCACTGTCTTTCTTAGTTAAGAGGTGATTTCCATAAATCAACTTCCCTTGAAAAAGCCACCGAGAACTGGCTCAGCGGTAAAAGGGTTGGGTTGGGAAATGGGAGGTCCTAGGTTCAAGACCAAGCTATAGCCTTTCTTAAAAAAAGATTTCTATGAAAACAAAGGTTGAAATTGGTATTTATATAGATGTTCTGTCTGGACACCTGGGGCTTTGCCAAATCCATGGTTTTAAATTATTTTCAGCTGAATTACTAAGGTATAGATTGGTTTGGAAAACTGAAGAAGGATTTGACAATGCCTTGTGAAATAAGATGTTGATGAATCTTCAATCAGTATTGAGCAATTCATACAATGTGCAATATTCTGACAAGCACATGCCACGCGATATAAACAATTTTAATTCTACAATGAACAAGAAACACTGAATTACCTTCAATGCCTGAGTGAAATATCCCAAGCCCTGCCCAATAAACATAACCATTCATGGGCGTCAAGTCGTACACATTGAGATAAATTGGTGTGTTGCCTACTGTTTTGCTGGCTGCACAGACTTTCGGGAACATGCAAAAGCGGGTGGAAGATTTTCTGCTCAAGCGAAAAGGCATGCACCCCTTCTTTGATCCCGACTTCATTTTCCTTTTAGCAAAGAAAGAAAACTGTCAGTATCTAAAGCTGTTGCTGAAGAAACTACAGTGTTAAGAGGCCTCAAAATCAATAAAATACACACAAAAAAACTTCAAATATTTATGCAACACAATGAATAAAACATGCATGCCATGCCAACCTATGTTGCACACAGCACCATTGAAATATACACGACACATGGACACGTGGCAAATTCTTAAAAATACACATGAGATGTGTGTTCGACAAGCATGTCGAACACGTTTCGGATACGACACGGCTCCAAGATAGATGTGTTCGCGCTACATAGATCACAATTGAACATAAACTTGTAGGAAAAAACCTAATTTTTAAAAACAGCATAAACTAGTATCCGCAAGCAGCGACAATGAAACAAAGGCAAATTGAGAAGTCCATAATAATACAAGAAGAAAAAACAAAAGGCAGTGGCATTTCTCATAGATGAACAATCGTGTCTTTATCAAATGCTTGCAAAAGATAACTCCTTGTGAGATTGACAACAAACTACCACAAATGATTGTGAAAAATAACAACATATAGTTACAAAAAGTGTCCAAAACTTTCGAATATTAGGGAACTGAAATTTCCAATCACATATAAATGGAATAATAAGTAGCCAACAACCTTTGTTTTCAGTTAATTCAGAAACAAAAATATAAGATCATAGAACGAATAGGGACTCTGATAGGAACAATCAAATTACACTCAAACAGGATTTGTCCCAAAAAGGAAAATTTGAAACAAACCAATCTTTCGATATATATAACAAATCATACAACAAATCTAAATACAACAAACGTGCATTTCTTGAAATCTAACAAAAATTGGAGGAGAAAGAAGATACCCCCTTTCCCATTTCTAGATCAAAACAGATCCAGCAAATCTAGATTTCTACGAAGAGAAAGTAACCGTAGATCGAAATTTGACAATTTTTCAAAAAAAATTGAAATCTTACTTGCTTTATAATGTGGATCTCCGGAGAAAATTTTGCCACATTGGCAAATCAAAGCCAAAACCCGTCCCATAATACACCTACATTTCCAAGAAAAATAAAGAAAACACCCACAAAACTGCAAAAAGGCAAATTCCGTTACGCTCAGATTCAGAACCCATTTCCCGAAACAGATCAGAAACACAAAAATTGCTTAAAACCGAATCTTGAAGAAGACAGAAACAAGAAAGAAGAAGCCCACTCACCCACCTCGAAGAGGAACCCCATATACCACTTCAGCAGCCCAAAACCGCCATTGTCGCCAGATTCAGAGACGAGATTGGGGATCGAAACCACCCTACAGTGGGCAACAGCAGAAGCCGACAACGAGAGGGGAAAAGAGATTCGCTCAAGATATGAGATGAAGGGAGAGGATGAGAGAGAAAGAGAGAGCTCGGCGCATCCTCTCTCCTCTCTCCTATCTCTTCTTTATTCTCCTCCCTCTCTATATATTTGATATTTCTGACTCTCTGTTTGGATCGAAGATCAAAGCTTTGGCTTTATACTCTGTCTCCTCCCCTTTCTTAGGAGAAAAGAAGCCCGGCTTTCTCAAAAAGCGTGTTTTTTTAATTATTTTCTCAGAGTTTTCAGGAGGGTCCAGGTCCCCCCGAATCTGTCCTTGCCTACAAAGTTAAATTTGAAAATTGATGAGAGTTTGGATTGAGACGGAGATTGTACATGGAATGTGTAATTAATTATCTGAATCTAGTTGTTGTTATTATTTTTTAAAGTTTGTATGTTTAGTTATGTGGCACATGTGAGTTTACGTGAATGTATTATTTATTAGTCTACATTAATATATTAGTATACTTTGTTTGCAGTGAAAATTGATTGAATTTCATCGGCGAAAAAGAGGAGGACCGAATTTTACCAGCGAAGAAGAGGAGGAAGAAGGGGGGGACGTGGGGCGGAGACTAGAGAGAAGAGAAGAGCGCTGCTACTCCAGCTGCTCTCTCTTACTTTCTCTTTCTCTGCGGCGGGACGGATGGACAAAATTTATGAAGGTGTCACAGGAGAAAATCTCTCTTCGGTCGATTTTGCTTATGTGTTATGTGTAAAGTGTCTATAAGTGTGTTGGTTATTTGTTTAGTAGAATTTTGTAGATTTTGTTTATGTCTTATGTGTTATGTTACGGGTACATGATTTTTTTTTTTTTTTTTTTTTGTTGGTGTGAGCAGGGTTCATATATGGTTGTGCTGATTCTTTTTGTGTATATGAGACAGATATCTTCAAATAGTTTTTTTTTTCATTTTCTATAAAAAAATCAAATCTCTTAACGGATTTTCCCTCGGTGAGGTGCAGAAAAATGTCGGTAATATACATGTAGACGACATCCTCTTGACATTAACGAGAGAAAATATGTCAAAGATGTTTATGTAAAGCATATAAGGGAATAAGAGGAAAATGATATATACGTTTAAGGTTAATAAATCTTACAAAGTTGTATTATTAGCATCATTTAAATTTTATTATTAGATTAATATTTTCTATTTACATATAAATTAAGTAATGCTTGTGTTTTTAATTAATTACTTGAAATGTTTAATTATGTCATGTGTGGTGGAGATTTTTCACCATGAGCGATCGGACGAACGATCCACAGCATAAGCGAGATTAATAAGAATGGTGTCTGTGTGTGTGTGATAAGATAATGCACAACACAAAGACGAGAGAGACGCTAGATTTTTACGTGAAAACCCTTAATCGAGAAAAACCACGGAGAGGAGGAGTATTCACTATAATCCGTAAATTACAGGAATTACAAGAATTGCTTTGGCTTAATTGGGAGAAAAGAAGATCTAAATGTCCAAATGTCATCTTCTCTAGCTCATTGAAAAAAAAGGTCTATTTATACTTGATTGATCATTCTGCTTGGATACGGATGGTACGGGCGTGATCTTCGTAACCGCATGATCTGCATGTGTTAATTTGTTGCAACGACCATGAGTACTAGCGCTTAATTGTTGAGATTGCATGTGGGTGTTTGATTAAAACGGAAAAATAATAAAGAAAGAGTTTAGAAAATCTTAGTCTCCTTTCAATGTAACCGTGTAGCAAAGGCTAGACGGGTGGATCCACAGGGAAGGATGCCATGGAAGCTTTTCGGAACGATCTTCTCTATAGTTGGCTTGGAAAAGAAAAAGAGATATTGATTGTGAGAATTAGATTTAATCAAGTAAAAGAATTATAGTTTACTAATCATCTACCACAACCAAAGTATTAGTCTAAAAGAGTGAACATCATATTGAATGAAGAATTATCTACTCTAGGGTTTTTGATTGAGAATCAAATAAGATGAATAAAAATGTCGTAACCCTAATTAGTGTGTAGTAGTAAAAATTAAAATGTAATTCATCTTAATTTCAAAGTATAGCATAAGAAAAGTCTACTTAAAATTATGCTATCAAAATATTTAAATATGAACTTTGAATAACCATTTAAAAAGTGCAACCCAAATTAGTTAAACTAAATTATTGATTCACCTTCAAGAACACCAATTTAATCCTAGGGTTTCTAACAAGCATAGATGTCAATCAGTTCATCTTTTAAACTAAATTAGGATTGATCGAGAGATTAGCAAACAATTGGTTTAATTAATTATTTTTATTTTTATTTTTATTTGAATAAGAAAAGTTGCATGAAAATTAAAAGAAGAAAAACAAATAAGTTAAGTAGAAAACTAATTGAATTGCAAAAAGAAAGAAGAATAAAGAACCTTTTTATTGGATGTCACTAACCAATTACAAAGCTCTCTTGCTTCTACAACAATCTTCTTCTCCAAATAAAAAAATGAAAAATACAAGAAAATTTGGAAAGAAGAAAAGATCTAAAGAAAACCCTAAGTTTCAGCTCTTCGATCCCCCTCTCTGTTGCTCTGCAATGGTATTTATAAGAGATTTAAGACGTAGAGTCCCAGTACAACTTCTCATGAAACCACATTGTCAGATGTATCTAAACGGTCACGGAAATGCGGCCATAGCCGTGTTTCCGTGACAACCACGCGCTTTCTCATGTGGCCTTCTCTGATCCGTTCACCTGGACGCCTCCTTCTGGATTCTACATTCAGACTCTCTATCTTGAGAACTCGGGATAACTTGGGAAGCAAGTCATTAAAAATCCGAATTTGAAAAGGATTTGTTCCCTTTACATTTATCTTTAAGCCTTTCTCCCCTTTATCTTTATCTTTGTATAGCAAGCAACAAGGTTTAAGTAAAAGTCCATCTCTTATTTTAAGATAAGGATCCATCTTATCCTTTTCCTCCTCTTTATTTGAATAGCAATTTAGGAGTTCTTCTTTATCCTTCCTCTTCCTCCCCTAGATTTTAAATTAATAATTTAAAATCTAAGTTTAGATTAGGTTAGATAAGATAGAAGCTTCTAAATTATTAAAATAAACTATACATGTGGGCATGTGGGATTTTTGAGCTTTTGGGCTTCACTTGTACTTTATTTCTTTATTCTTTAATTACTCAAGGCCTGCACAATATTAAACAATAAAATATTACGTAGCAGTACTTAATAAAAGAATAAGTAGGGAAATATGATGATAAATATGCACTTTTGACTACCCATCACACCCACACACTTATCTTTTGCTCGTCCTCGAGTAAAAATAAAAAAAGGAAAATAAAGTAAAGACTAACCTATGCTAACTCACTTTCGAAGGAATCACGGTTGCACTTAGCACGTGCGACAAGCCGTTAAACCTCTAGGTTACCCCTAGAGGACGAATGTTGTCTCGTGAGGGTTTTCAATGGATTACACCCACAAAATCCATAAAGAAAATGTTAGTGATTAATTTTTTTTATTTTAAAAAAAGGAGAGAAATATTTGAAATATATTTGAAGAAACAAAGTAATCTATAAGTTTTAGGATTATTATTTTATTCATTCTTGAACTTAGTCTTTATACAATAACTCGTTATCAATTTTAAGTAAGGATTAAAATTGAATTTTTATATAGTCTCTTTTGTTATCCTAAGTCATATGCATCCTTCTGAATGTGAATCTTTACTAGGGATTCTTTAACTTAGACTCTCATGCCTCTTTATTATTATTATTATTATTTCTAATAATAATATGTATAACTCATCTAATTTTCTTTTGTATAAGTATCAAGGCTTCTTAAGGCCCTCATACCTAACTAATTGACTATTAGATGTGTTAGTACATATATAGATAATATTTCTTAGTTTTCTTAGGCTTTGTAATACACCCATATAGCGAGCCTAAGGTCGGTGGCTCCCAAACCGGTCAGTTTTAGGGCACCGGGTGAGAAAACACCCCAAGGACATAAGGACTCGAGTGAACTAGACCACAAAACTAAGGACTTTATTTATAAAATCATCTTTAGGCGTGAATACTTATGCTTCTTGAGGCACATGTATCCAGCTTAATTAGTGAACTCTAAATTTTTTATTTATATTATTATATTATTATATATATATATTTTTTTATAAGGCACAAGAGTCTTTGTCTT
Source organism: Agave tequilana (assembly GCA_038442645.1). Taxonomy (NCBI): domain Eukaryota; kingdom Viridiplantae; phylum Streptophyta; class Magnoliopsida; order Asparagales; family Asparagaceae; genus Agave; species Agave tequilana. The sequence goes on from JAVJIF010009377.1 coordinate 44,238, forward strand.
AAAATCTTAGATGTGTAAGCGTATTAGGTATGCACATTTCATTAAGGTAAAAATCAAGACTAATTACTTTTTCAATTTTTCCTCCTATACCTAAAATCCAACAATTATATTTTATTTTGACCAAGTTTTTAGAAATCCTAATCATGATTTTCCTAATTCTTAAGATTAATTTGGATTTCTTTCAAAAGATAAGTCAAAATATTGTTTCCTTTTTCAAATATTTTTTTATTTAATTTTTTTATTTTGAGTTATGTTAACAGCAACCTAAAGTTAGTCAATAATCTATGTTAAATAAATATTTTTATTTTTTATTATATTTTTTTATTTTTTTGAAATTAAGCATTAGTACCCTCCCTCACACTTGTCTCATGCATTGTCCCCAATGTATGCATGTATGTATAAATGCATGAAATGAACTGACAGAGAGGTAGAGTTACCAATACATTGGGTCAAAAAGACCCATGACTGTGTCTGCTTCCAGTATTGATTCCAAAACGGTTTTAGACGTTGACCATTTACCTTGAATTCATTACCATTCTTAGGGTCGTATATCTCTATGGCTCCATGTGGGAACACAGTCTTAACAACGAAAAGTCCTGTCCATCTTAATTTCAACTTTCCTGGAAAGAGATGAAGTCTAGAGTTATAGAGTAAGACTTTTTGTCCTTGAACAAAAATTTTCTCATGATGAACTTATCATGAAAAACCTTAACCTATCTTTCATAATCTTCGCATTTTCATACGCCTCGTTCTTTAACTCCTCAAGTTCAGAAATTTGTAATTTTCGAAGTGCACCAGCCTTATCTAGATTAAAATTCAGCTGCTTAATTGCCCACAAGGCTCGATGCTCTAATTCAATAGGAAGGTGGCAAGATTTTCCAAAGACTAACCTATAAGGAGACCTTTCTAGAATCGTTTTAAAGGCGGTCCTATATGCCCATAAGGCATCCACCAATTTGGTGGACCAGTCCTTCCGGTTTTGATTCACAGTTTTCTCCAAGATAAGCTTAACTTGCCTATTTGAGACTTCTACGTGCCATCTAGTTTGAGGATGATAAGGTATAGATAACTTATGTGTTATGGCATATTTTCGCATAAGAGTTTCAAAAGTTCTATTGCAAAAATGTGTATCATTATCACTAATTATGGCACGAGGGGTTCCAAAACGTGAAAAGATGTTTTCTTTCAAGAACTTGATAATAACTTTATTGTCGTTTGTTTTGCAAGGGATGACTTCAACCCATTTGGATACGTAATCTACAGCCAACAAGATGTATTGGTGCCCAAATGAATTAGGGAAGGGACCCATAAAATCAATGTCCCAAACATCAAAGAATTCTACTGCTAGAATTGGGTTTAGGGGCATCATATTACGTTTAGAAATCCTTCCTATCATTTGGCATCTTGTGCAAGTTTTGCAAAAGTCAAATGCGTCTTTAGGGGAAATTATAGTTGATGGGCAGTTCGTCGGAAGGTGCGTCTGGCACACAAGGGAGATGATCTGCGATAACATTTTTGACACCCTTTTTATCTCGAATTTCAAGATCAAACTCTTGAAGGAGAAGGATCCAACGGATGAGTTGGGCCTTAATATCCTTCTTGAGCATAAGGTTTTGAATCGCTGAATGGTCGGTGAAGATAGTTGCCTTGGTCCCAAGTAGGTATGGGCGAAATTTCTCCAAAGCAAAAACTACAGCTAAGAATTCCTTCTCAGTAGTAGTATAGTTCACTTGGGTTTCGTTTAGTGTCCTACTTGAATAATAGATCACGTGCTATTTATTATCTTTGCGTTGTCCTAAGACAACGCCTATAGCAAAATCAAAAGCATCACACATGATCTCAAAGGGTTTGGACCAGTCTAGAGGTGAGATAATAGGTGCAGAGATAAGTTCCAATTTTAGCTTCTTTCATGCACTACTACACTTGTCATCAAAGATGAAGGGCATGTCTTTTGCTAAAAGGTTTGTAAGGGGTCTAGCAATTTTGCTAAAATCTCTAATGAACCTACGGTAAAACCCGGCGTGTCCTAAAAAAGAACGAATGTCTTTCACGCATCGTGGAATTGGGAGTTTGGCTATGATCTCCACCTTAGCCTTATCCACTTTTATCCATTTCCTCGATATCTCATGATTTAGGACAATCTCATGTTGCACCATAAAGTAGCACTTTTCCTAATTTAGGGTCAAGTTCTTTTCGGTGCACCTTTTTAGCACTAGTTCTAAGTGATGTAGACATTGGTCAAACGAATCTCCATAGACGGAGAAGTCGTCCATGGAGATCTCCAAGAAGCGCTCGACCATGTCAGAGAATAGGCTTAACATGCAACATTGGAATGTTGCGGGGGCTTTGCATAGACCGAAAGGTATTCGACGATAAGTAAACGTCCCAAATGGACATGTGAACGTTGTCTTTTCTTGGTCCTCCGGGGCTATTAGAATTTGGTTATACCTTCAGTAGTCATCCAAGAAACAGTAATACTCATGACTCGCTAATCGTTCTAGTATTTGCTCGATAAATGAAAGGGAAAATGGTCTTTTCTAGTAGCGGCGTTCAACTTACGGTAGTCTATGCACACTTGAATCTTGGTAGATAGTCGTGTTTACACTAACTCTTGCTTGTCATTTTCCATCACAGTAAAATTGGACTTTTTAGGGACCACGTGCATTGGGCTGACCCATTGACTATCAGAAATAGGATAAATGATCCCATTATCCAACAGTTTCATTATTTTGCCTTACACAGCCTCTTGCATGAGCGGGTTTAGCCTACGCTGTGGGTCCCTCTTTGGTTTAATCCCTTCATTTAGATGAATTCTATGCTGGACTATTTTCGGTCTTAGTCCCTTGATATCGACCATAGTCCAACCAATGGCTTCCCTATGTCTCTTAAGGGTTGGCAATAGGTCTTCCTCTTGCCTATTAGTCAAATTGGATGGAACTATGACTGGTAGCGTCTCTTGTTCACCAAGGTAGGTGTACTTAAGATGCTTAGGCAAGGTCTTTAACTCCAAGGAAGGAGGTGGCTCGATGGGTGGAGGTGTTAAGCTTAAATTCTCCATCTCTATAGAACTTAGACTTACTGCCTACTCAATCTCGTCAAAGTTGAGATCACTAGATTCTAACTCTTCATCATCCTTTGATTCTAGTGTGATCTCCTCTTTGTGCTCACTAGTTATATTTTCAATGAAGTTAACCTCAAAGGGTTGGTTGCTTACGTCGTAGGGGTGCTTACCTAAGTTGAAAACATTGACTTCCTTGGTCATGTCTCCAAAAGTCGCTCATGGATCCGTTTCTACAATTTATGATTGCGTTAGCAGTTGCTAGGAACGGACATCCTAAGATGACAGGAGTTTGGGACCTAGGATTAGAAATAGGTTGTGTCTCAAAACAATGAAATCTACTGGGTAAATAAATTCTCCTACACGTATAAGGATATCATTGATCTCTCCCTTTGGAACTTTAATTGATTGATCAGATAATTGGATCGTAATTTGAGTTGGGTTGAGTTCGCCTAATCCAAGTTGTTGATATACGGAGAAGGGAAGCAAATTAATGCTTGCTCGTAAATTGAGGAGTGCTCTACTAATTTCAGGTTGACCTATTGTGCAAGAAAAGTTGGGCCAACCACAGTCTTTGTACTTGACTGGGATCTGGTTGGACAATAGCTCACTAATATTAGTGGCTCGAAAAACCTTCTTGGGTACATTTGTCTTTCTTTTCTTGGTGCACATGTCCTTAAGAAATTTGACATAACTAGGGACCTGTTGGATTGCATCAAAAAGTGGTATATTGAGCCTAACTTGATTAAATACCTCGAGCAGTTTCTCCATATGTGTATTATTATTATTCCTAAGCCTATTTGAAAATGGGGATATAGGTTGGTGCACTTGTTTTGCTGACTTATCAACTTCAGTTTCATTGGAGTTTTGTGGAGATGGAGTGGAATTAAATGGAATAGACAATTGAGCTGGGTCCGGTGGCATGAATACTTGATTATCAACTTGTTTCTCTGACCTCAATATATGAACCAAGTTATACTAGTTTTGGTCTTGAGCCTCATTGGCTTGCCTAGGATTCCTAGGGTTTGGCAATGGTTGACTTGGTAGAGTTTCCTTTATCTTTCTTGTTGATTCAGTTGCATCTCTATCCTAGTCAAGACTTGAGCTAGTGTGTCTTGGCTTTTAACTAGAGTGTCTACCTTTTTTTCCATATTAGAGAGTCTTGTTTCCATATGTGAATATTGGAAAGAGGGTGGAGGACTTTGGTTTGGAAAATTTTATTGATAAGGAGATTGTTGAAAATTGTTAGAGAATTTTGGCCTTGTTTGATCATTGTTGTTTGGGCCCTATGAGAAATTTGGGTGATATCTCCAACCGGGATTATAGGTGGATGAATATGGATTGTTAGTTGGCCTTGTGAAGGCTGCATTAATATGCTCGGGCAAAGTTTGATGAGCTATAAAGACGAGACGTTCCTCGAACACATGGTCATGGCTTGACAATAAGTACAGCCCGCCTAAGGTGTTAGGCTGACTTGGTTCACTGAGACTGATTCTTTAGTTTCAAGAGCTTCTAATCTTTGCATCATAGCAGCTAATTTAGCTTCGATAGTTATATTTGCCTCAATGGAATGGTCACCTCCTTTAGAAGAGATAGGGTCATTAGTCCTAAATTTTTCCGAAGTTGGCTCCCATAGGATGATCTTATCAGCCAAATCTTCATATAATAACCATCCTTCATCTTCGTTCTTTTTCAAAAATCCTCCTAGGCACATGGATTCTAATAGGAATTTTGTTTGGTATTCTAACCCATCATAAAGAGCTTGGCAAAGTCTCCATTTCTCTATCTTATGGTGAGCGAATTAGGTAAGGAGGTCCTTAAAACGTTCGAAGTACTTCCAAAAAGGTTCATTGGCTGTTTGCTTAAACTGTAAGATGCTTTTCCTAATTTGTGCCGTCTTGTGAAAGGGATAGAACTTCTTTAAGAAGGCTTTGACGAAACTATCCTATGATGATATGGAACCGGCCTCTAGACTGTAGAGCTATTTTTTTGCTAAGTCTTTCAAAGAGAATGGGACAAAACGTAATTTAATGGCATCTACTCCTAGGCTGGGTATTTTCATCATTAGACATACTTCTTTAAATTTCCTTATGAAAAAGTATGCATCCTCAGATTCAAATTCATGAAATTTGGGAAGAGTGTTGATGTATTATAGTTTTAGCTCAAATTGGTCGTTCTCTTCATCGGGCAGCTGAATGCAAGATGGAAGAGAGATCCTAATAAGATAGAACCTATCTTGCAGTGATGGTGGTTGTGCCATGTGTGAATTGGGTTTTTGTTCGGGTGGTGAACTGTTCCTAGTTAGTCTAGATGTGACTGGGTCTCTCGACCAAGCTGACATGCACAGTTCACAAACAAGTTCACCCAATCGATCAAGAAAAAGAAAAAATAATCAAAAATCAAAAATCTTAATCTAGGGTAAGCTTGGATCTAAATGACTCCTAACTTTAGACTGTCTTTAGGAGGTATATTGCCGACCTTAACCGCAAGTTAATCAGCCAGGTAGGTGACAAGATCGATGGGGGGGTTATCCGTCAAAGACGTTCGTTAATTAAGTAACCACCAACCTTCAGGCTTTCAGCCCTTAATCCCCTTCCTAGACACCGATTTGGCGAGAGTTGATTTCGAACAACTTCCTCCTTCAGCCAATCTCCTAATAAGTCCGAGTTAACTTAAGGCCAACATCTAGTTAATTTTTATTTTAGGGTTAGGATTGTGAGTGCAATGAAGATGATTTGTGGGCCAAGGAAGGGTAATGACGTCCCCACCTTATCTAGTTTATGGGATTTGCCCTTAAAGTGATTTAGTGCATGTGTAAATCAATAGATAAGTATTCACTCAAACGCAATAAATCAGCCAGGGTGCTTCCTAGTCTATATGTAATGCAAACGTACCTTGTCGCCAGCACTCTTCAACATGAATTAAAAAAATTTAAATAGACACGTGCCTATGATGCAAGAGTCTAATTTTTTTTAATTAGTCAACTAATAGGTTACTGTTAATTAATTAGCAATATGCAGGGTGATCACAGAGAAATAATATTAAAGCAGTACAGAGGACTTTGCAATTTACAGCAACCTGCAAAAAATCAGTAAATAGTGAACTACTGCTGCCGCGAAAACGCTGCTATTGTCGCGTTTGCGCGGCTAGATAGTAGGCTCTGTTGCTCTGCCTTCTAGGGCAGAGGTACAGAGTTGCTATATGTCCTTAGCTGCAGTTATAGTTCCTGTTCTCAGATCCTGCAAACAGAAAGAAAAAGAATAATTAGTTTTTGAGAATATCGTGCCGTTTCTTCCCCGGCAACGGCACCAAAATTTTGATTGAAACGAGAAAATAATAAAGAAAGAGTTTAGAAAATCTTAGTTTCGTTTCAATGTAACCGTGTGTAAGAGCTAGATAGGTCGATCCACAAGGAAGGATGCGATGGAAGCTTTTCGGAACGATCTTCTCTGTAGTTGGCTTGGAAAAGAAAAAGAGATATTGATTGTGAGAATTATATTTAATCAAGCAAAAGAATTATAGTTTACTAATCATCTACCACAACCAAAGTATTAGTCTAAAAGAGTGAATATCATATTTAATGAAGAATTATTTACCCTAGGGTTTTGAATGAGAATCAAGTAAGATGAATAAAAATGTTGTAAACCCTAATTAGTGTGCACTAATAAAAATTAAAATGTAGTTCATCTTAATTTTAAAGCATAGCATAAGAAAAGTCTGCTTAAAATTATGCTATCAAAGTATTTAAATATGAACTATGAATAACCATTTAAAAAGTGCAACCCAAATTAGTTAAACTAAATTATTGATTCACCTTCAAGAACACCAATTTAATCTTAGGGTTTCTAACAAGCATAGATGTCAATCAGTTCATCTTTTAAACTAAACTAGGGTTGATCGAGAGATTAGCAAACTATAGGCTTAATTAGTTATTCATATTTTTATTTTTATTTTCAAGTTTTATTTTGAATAAGAAAAGTTGCATCGAAATTAAAAGAAGAAAAACAAATAAGCTAAGCAGAAAACGAAATTCAATTGCAAAAAGAAAGAAGAATAAAGAACCTTTTTATTGGATATCACCGACCAATTATAATGCTCTCCTGCTTCTTCAACAATCTTCTTCTCCAATTAAAAAACGAAAAATACAAGAAAATTTGGAAAAAAAAGAAAAGATCTAAAGAAAACCCTAAGCTTCAGCTCTTCGATCGCCCCCTCTCTGTTGCTCTACAGGGGTATTTATAGGATATTTAAGACATAGAGTCCTAGTATAACTTTCTCACGAAATCCCGTTGATCCAAACGGCGGCGGAAATGCGGCCATAGCCGCGTTTCCGCGACAAAAGGTGGCTGGCCACGCGCTAGCGCGTGGCCTTCTCTGATCTGTTCATCTGGACGCGTCCTTCTGGATTTTGCATTCAGATTCTCTATCTTGAGAACTCGAGATAACTTAGAAAGGAAGTCATCAAAAATCTGAACTTGAAAAAGATTTGTTCCCTTTATCTTTATCTTTAAGCCTTTCTCCCTTTTATCTTTATCTTTGTATGGCCATCTCTTGTTTTAGGATAAGTATCCATCTTATCCTTATCCTCCTCTTTATTTGAATAGCAATTTAGGAGTTCTTCTTTATCCTTCCTCTTTCTTCCCTAGATTTTAAATTAATAATTTAAAATCCAAGTTTAGATTAGGTTAGACAAGATAAAAGCTTTTAAATTACTAAAATAAATATGCATGTGGGCTTGTGGGATTTTTAGGCTTTTGGGCTTCACTTGTGCTTTATTTCTTTATTCTTCAATTACTCAAGGCCTGGACAACATTAAACAATAAAATATTATGTAGCAGTGCTTAATAAAAGAATAAGCAGGGAAATATGATGATAAATATGATGATAAATATGCACTTTTGACTACCTATCACACCCCCACAACTTATCTTTTTGCTCGTCCTCGAGTAAAAATAAAAAAAGAAAAAGGAAACGAAAAAAAAACTAACCTATGCTAACTCACTTTCGTAGGAATCACGGTTGCACTTAGCACGTGCAACAAGCCGTTAAACCTCTAGGTTACTCCTAGAGGACGAGTGTTGTCTCGTGAGAGTTTTCAGTGGATTACACCCACAAAATCAATAAAAGAAAATGTAAGTGATTAATTTTTTTATTTTGAAAAAGAGAGAAATATTTGAAATATATTTGAAGAAACTAAGTAATCTATAAGTTTTAGGATTATCATTTTATTCATTCTTGAACTTAGTCTTTATACAATAATTCGTTATCAATTTTAGGTAAGGATTAAAATCAAAATTTTATATAGTCTCTTTTGTTATCCTAAGTCATATGCATTCTTGTGAATGTGAATCTTTACTACGGTTCTTTAACTTGGACTCTCATGCCTTATTATTATTATTATTATTATTATTATTATTATTATTATATTATTATTATTTTATTATTATTTTAATAATAATAATATGTATAACTCATCTAATTTTCTTTTGTATAAGTATCAAGGCTTCTTAATGCCCTCATACCTAACTAATTGACTATTAGATGTGCTAGTACATATATAGATAATATTTCTTAATTTTTTTAGGCTTTCTAATACACCCATGTAGCGAGCCTAAGGTCGGTGGCTCTAAAATCGATCGATTTTAGGGCACCGGGTGAGAAAACACCCCACGGACTTAAGGACTCGAGTGAACTAGGCCACAAAACTAAGGACTTTATTTATAAAATCACCTTTAGACGTGAATACTTATGCTTTTTGAGGCACATGTATCCAGCTTAATTAGTGAACTCTAAATTTTTTTATTTATATTATTATATTATTATATATATTTTTTTATAAGGCACAAGAGACTTTGCCTTAGAATTCTAGATGTGTAAGTGTATTAGCTATGCACATTTCATTAAGGTAAAAATCAAGACTAATTACTTATTCAATTTTTCCTCTTATACCAAAAAATCCAACAATTTATTTTATTTTGACCAAGTTTTTAGAAATGCTACTCATGATTTTCCTAATTCTTTAGATTAACTTGAATTTCTTTCAAAAGATAAGTCAAAATATTGTTTCCTTTATCAAATATTTTTAATTTAATTTATTTATTTTATTTTGAGTTATGTTAACAACAACCTAAAGTTAGTCAATAATCTATGTTAAAATAAATATTTTTATTTTTTTATTAAATATTTTTTATTTTTTTTTGAAATTAAGCTTTAGTACCCTCCCCCACACTTGTCTCATGCATTGTCCCCAATGTATGCATGTATGTATAAATACATAAAATGAACTAATAGAGAGGTAGAGTTACCAATACATTGGGTCAAAAAGACCCATGGCTGTGTCTGCTTCGGGTACTAATTTTAAAAATAGTTTTTAGACGTTGACCATTAACCTTGAATTCATTACCATTCTTAGGGTCGTATATCTCTATGGCTCCATGTGGGAACACAGTCTTAACAACGAAAGGCCCTGCCCATCTTGATTTCAACTTTCCTAAAAAGAGGTGAAGTCTAGACTTATAGAGTAAGACTTTTTGTCTTTGGACAAAAATTTCTCATGATGAACTTATCATGAAAACCTTAACCCTATCTTTCATAATCTTCGCATTTTCATATGCCTCGTTTTTTAACTCCTCAAGTTCAGAAATTTATAATTTTCGAAGTGTATCAGCCTTATCTAGATCAAAATTCAGCTGTCTAATTGCCCACAAGGCTCGATGCTCTAATTCAACAGGAAGATGGCAAGCCTTTCCAAAGACTAACCTATAAGGAGACATTTCTAGAATCGTTTTAAAGGCGGTCCTATATGCCCATAAGGCATCCACCAATTTGGTGGACCAGTCCTTCCGGTTTTGATTCACAGCTTTCTCCAAGATAAGCTTAACTTGCCTATTTGAGACTTCTATGTGCCAGCTAGTTTGAGGATGGTAAGGTGTAGATAACTTATGTGTTATGGCATATTTTCGCATAAGAGTTTCAAAAGTTCTATTGTAAAAATATGTACCATTATCACTAATTATGACACGAGGTGTTCCAAAGTGTGAAAAGATGTTTTCTTTCAAGAACTTGATAATAACTTTGTTATTTGTTTTGCAAGGGATGACTTCAACCCATTTGGATACGTAATCTACAGCCAACAAGATGTATTGGTGCCCAAATGAATTAGGGAAGGGACCCATAAAATCAATGTCCCAAACATCAAAGAATTCTACTGCTAGAATTGGGTTTAGGGGCATCATATTACGTTTAGAAATCCTTCCTATCATTTGGCATCTTGTGCAAGTTTTGCAAAAGTCAAATGCGTCTTTAAACAAAGTGGGCAATAGAAGCACTCTGTAGTACCTTTTCGGCTGTTTTGCGGGAACCAAAGTGTCCACCGCAAGCAAATTCGTGACAAAAGGTTAGAACACTTCTAGTTTCCTCTTCAGGAACACATCTCAAAATTATTTGGTCGCTACAATATTTGAAAAGGTAAGGGTCCTTCCACATGAAATACCAGACTTGAGATAAGAACCAGTATCTATCCTGTTTTGACCAACTAGATGGGGTTTGGTTTGTGACTAAGTAATTAACTATGTCGTCAAACTATGGTTCCATAGAGAAGGCTAAAAGTTGTTCGTCGGGGAAATTATCGTTGATGCGCAGTTCGTCGGGGAAATTATTGTTTTTCATTTTTCTTTTGTTTTTTTATAAGGCATAAGAATCTTTGTTTTTGAACCCTAAGTGTGCAAGTGTATCAAGGATTGCATATTTCATCAAGGCAAAATTAAGACTAAATACTTTTTCAAATTTTCTTCCTAACCCTAGAAATCAAACAAATAATCTTATTTTGGCCAAGTATAAGAAATCCTAATTATGATTCTTCTATTGCATAAAATTAACTTAATTTCTTACAAGAAATAATTAAAATAAAAAAGTCATTAAAAGCAAAGAAAATGTTAATTATTTTTTAATAAAAAAACCTATGTTATGTTAGAACCCCCCACACCTATCTCATGCATTGTCCTCAATGTATGAATGAATACAAAAATGCCTGAAAAAGAAGAAAAGAAGGAAAATTTTACCTCATGGTGGTGGTTCCGGTGGTGATCGATTGGGCTAAGCGTTACTATCCAATCAAGATAGTGTGGTGGTTCGCGGAACCCACATTTATTGACCTTTTTTTTTTTTCTATTTATCTATTTACAATCCCCGACATGAATAGGATCATGCAAGATCCTATCCTGAAAATTATTCCCTTTAGATGACCAATCTTGAAAAATTATCACTGAGTCATTATGGTCAATGCCTTGGTCCAATAATAGAATGTGGTTTTGTGGAATGAATGATTTAGGCTCTGAAATAAAAAATTCGAAAACCAATACTAACTCGGGAAAAACAACTTTGGGTTCGAGAGTCGGTTTTGGTTCAAGAGTTGAGTCGAAATCAAAAATTCAATTTCATATTCTTTTTCCATCAACAAAATGTGATTATTCAAAAGAGACAGTTCGATTTCACAATCTATGGATATAGTTATTAATGTTGACTCGGAAAATGGGTTCAACTTAGGTAAGGATACCAAAGTCAATATACATTCAAAATTGGAATTGAATCACAAGGTTTGGGTTGGGGTCACATTCATGTTCAAGTTCATTTTCATTAAAATGAAAACTTGCCAATTTGTTAATGAGCTGATATTGTCAAGTTCAACGTTTTGTGGTGAAATTGAATCTTGGTCAAAATCTTCAAGATATCATGATTCTTGATTTTCATCAATATGGCTAGAAGTATTGGGACTAGTCAAAGATTGGGTAGGAAAAGTTCTTATTCCTGCGTATATTTTCCAATCGACTGAGTCTTACATCTATCATATCGAATGGAATACTTTGAAATTGAATCACCATACTCTTTTCTAAGTCGGTATGTTCTTCTTGTTGTGGGACTTGAAATTGAGTAAGGATCTTGGATTTGAAAGTCTTGATGGGATTTTGAGTCTTCTAGATTTTGAATTCACTGCCCAAACTCTTCTAAGACTTCCATCATCTTTTCACAGTCAATTGGTTCTTCTATTGGTTATTCGGGAAAAGGAATGTATGAAGCAGGATGTTGGTAAGGGGTTGAACATGTGACTCGGGGGAGTTGTATCCCCATTGATTCTGTGAAGAGTAGTGATGATTATTCCAGTCATGTTCATGATATTGGGTTGGGGCATATATTAATTTGGATAAGACTAATCCGGCATTCTTAGTTGGTTAGAGTTATGAAATGCCGGGTTGGTAATATCCGAGTTAAAGGAGGTCGAGGTGAAGTATGAATCACTATATGTATTAGAATAATTATAATTGTAATTCATATCACAAAGATGTCAAAAAAAAAAACAAAAAACAACAAGCAAACAAACAAATAAAAAGGAAAAAAAATCTAGCTAAGTTAGGGTAGAGCTTAAACCTAAACGACTCCTAAATGGTTAGACTGTCTAGGGGGTATATTACAGAATCTGATCACAAGTTAATCGGCAGGTAAGGACAAGACTGGTGGGAGGTATCCTGCCTAAGCAACGGGCTTAATTATGCCAAACCACTATTCTTCAAGATTTCGCCTCTCAATCCCCAACATTTGACACCGATTTGACAAAAGTCAAATTCTAATCAACTTTCTCCTTAGATCAGTCTCCTATTAAGTCCGAGATGTCCCTAGGGCCAACGTCTACTCAGTTTTAAGTTAGGTTTAGGTTAGTGAGGGGAGAGATTATTTATGGGCTAAGGGAGGGTAATAACTCTCACACCTTATCTTGTTTAAGAATGTACTTCGTGCAAGTGTACAAGTATATAGAAAAAGCAACACTTTAAGTAATATACATCACTCAAAATAAGTTTCCTAAACTATATGCTATACAAACGTATTTTGGCCCCAACACTCTTCAATCGTAAATAGAAAATGTAATGAAATAGCCACGTGTCTAAATACAAAGTCTAAATCATTTTTAGCATTTACAAACATCAAGTTACTGTTGTTTTAATTAAGTGTGCAGAGTAAGTTAAATTTGGAAACTAAATATTACAGAGTACTAAAACTTTCAATTCAAGCAACCTACAATTAAACAGATTGAGTGGTTCACTCTAATTACCACGCCAACGCGGCTTTGGCCGCGTTTTCGCGATAATGCAGAGAGCAATTATGCTCTGCTTTCTAGAGTAGAGACACAATATAGCTATTTATGTACAACAGCTGTTAGAATCCAGAATTAGTGCCTACACACCAAAACAGAGAAAAAAGTTAACCAATAAAGTAAATTAAAAAGAGTTACTTATCGTCCCTCCTTGGTAATGGTGCCAAAATTTTTATTAAGTAAAACCTGCACATAAAAATATAGAATTTCAGAAATGAAGAATAGATGTACAAATTACTCAATTCTACTGCTATAATAAGTGACTATGCGGATCGTGATCCATAAAGAGGGACTTGCGATAGTAACGTGTTGTAATTCTCTTGTAATTCACTAAATATGGTTAAAAAGACATCTTTATTCTTGTAAAGAAAAAGTAAAAGAATCTATTATTAAGTTAAGGAAAAAGTGGAAGACAAGAGAAGGTGGAGAAAATAAAAAATGATTTTATACAAAAAATAAAATAGTAAAGAGTTGAGAGTTGGTGATGGAGGTGATCTAAACTAAAGAATTAAAGAAAAGAAGAAAAATCTTAAAAGTATTTACTTACCTCTTTCGATTGATGACTTACCTTGAATCATTAGCAAAGCTTACCTCGTCTTGAAAGCGAGCAAAACATGGCAATAGGATCTTCCCCGTTCCCAGACTTAAACTATGAATTTAAATGCAAGCAAAAAATAAATAAAAATGGCTATCCATCACCATAAGCCATCAAGGATACTTGCAATGGCAAGGCAGATTCGATGCTATAGTTTCATTTGGATTATCATCAAAAACTGATAGAAGAAGAGTAAGAGAAGAAGAAGAACATAAAAATATAACTTTGATTCGATTCAAATAATAATGAAAAAAGGAAGACTTACTTACATCGGTGTCCCCTCAGTTCAAGCTTCACTCTCGTTCTTGCATGAAACTCTCTCTCCTCTGAGTTACATGAATGAAAATTACATAAAAGAAAACTAAAAATCTTAAGTTACAAACTAAAGAATAGTCTAGCCTATGCTCTCTACTAAATCATCCTCTCTGACCTCAAAATTTGCAGGTATTTATAGCAAAATGCAGAAGACGGAAAGCGTCTGAAGATAAAGGAAGCATATGTGTTGGCCCAAAGGCCTATCACTCTAGTTTTGATGATGATCAACTCATGTAGTTATGGTACTAATGATCTTGTGTTTAATTAGTTTCAGATTTGTAATCAAGATCTTAGTAGGGGTGTAGCTTTAACAAAGGATTTAAAGTCAAGTTTTGAGCTAACACGGTTTGATTCAAGAGCTTGTGCATCAAGACCATATCAAGTACTCAAGAGAAGTCTAGCTCTATGGATCATATTTGGACCAAGTCAAGAAGATGAGAAGACTTCAAGTGAAGACTTCAAGATCAAGACTTGAGTCTAGGTTTGTTTTTATAAGATTTTGTTTTTAGATAAAATGTAAATGATAGAATAGTTGGTGGATTGCTCAAGTATATCTTACACACACACACACTTTATTTAGATGAGTTTTCATAAAAAGAATTTTATTTTGAAAAAATACAAAAGAGTTTTCTTTAGAAAAATACCGGTTTGATTTTTAGAATTTAAAGTATATATGTTTTAACCAAAACCAAATTTAGAGCTTATGTCAAAAACATAGATATTTCACCATGTATGTGTAGTGGATCATATCCATACACTCTATGCTTTAAAAGAGTTTAAAATATCTTATTTTTGTATTTGGAGAAGTTTTGGAAAAACCAATTTTGAAAAAATACAGTTTTCATTTTTTTAGCCAAAATTTCTAAGTTACAAAAATAGTTCAATTATTTGTAACATGTCTTGATTTTGCTCAAGCATGTTTGATTATCAAAGTATAATGTTTAAAACTATTTTTGTGAATTTTTCATAATTTTATGGGATTTTATTTATGCTAAAAAGTCAACATTTTTATCCCTATAATTTGTATGGTCTGGCTTCTGCCGGTCGACCGATGTGCACAGAAGTGCACGCCAGCTTGGCTGGAGGGCCCGTCGAGCTCTGCTCTCTGGAAGCCCCGGTCGACTGGGACGGTCGACCGGACAGAGAGTCTGCTCTCTGTATCCAGGCCTCGGTCGACCGGGCCGGTCGACCGATGGCACAACGGTCAGATTTCTGACCGTTGGCTGGTCAACCGGGCGGTCGAATAACAGGCCAGTCTGGCTCCCAACGGCTAGTTTTTCTAGCCCTATAAATTGGGCTTTTGGGGGCTGTTTTAGACAAGATTTTGAAGAAGTTTTTGGCTAGTTTTTCCTACTCATTTCAGTGGTTATAACCACAAGTTTTAGAGCCAATATTTCCAAATCAAAAGAGTGTTTATCAAGAGTGTTTTAAAAGTGATTTTCTTGAGTTTTCCTCCACCTTTTCAATCCTAGTTTTCTCACACAAACACTTGAGCTATCCATTGCTATATCTACCTATAGGGATATTTGTTGTGAGAGGATTTTAGGTGATCAAAGTGTTGTGATCACCAAAGTTCCATCTTTATCTTTGAGGAGGCGGACTTGCAGGTTCGCGGTGTTTTGAGTTCGTGTGTTAACTCGGTGTTTGAGGTGCGGCCTCGGCGAGCTTGTGGGCTTGCGGTGTGTACGGGACTAGAGAGTCCACGAAGTTCAAGTATGAAATCGCCTTGTAGGTGTTGCGGCATCGAGTGATCCGGTGGGATCAATTATAGTGGAAATCCTTTAAGTGTTGAAGGAGGGGACGTAGAGCAAGTGTGCTCGAACCTCGAAACAAATCTCCCGTGTTTGCGATTGCTCACTCTCTATCTCTTACTTTTGTCTTTATATCTTACATTCTTTTATTGTCTTTATCTTTATATGCTTGATATATTGTGTGCTTAATTGTTATATGCTTGGGGATTGTTTGCTAACACTTGTATTCAACCAAGAGAGCCAACGCGGCACCTCAACTCTTATTTAGAGGAATCTTGAGGAGTTAGTCCAGAGCCCTTCACGGGGAATTCAGCTACACTCTTGCGTTATACTTGGTATTTAGTTTAAGAAGTTTTAAGTTTGCTTTAAATAGTTTTTAATTCCGCATTATTGACCATTAGATTAGCTCATCACCTATTCACCCCCCTCTAGGTGATTTACAGTTGGATCAGAGCCAAGTGCTCTTGATTTGGGTCTAACAACCTAGAGTTAAAGATCCTCATTTTATAGCTAATCATAATATTTGTACACACACCATGGATTTCATGACACCTCCCACTTTTGACATTCTTAACATCTAAACTTGAAAGGTTAAGATGTCCTTATTCCTCAAAGGCATAGGTATACATGTTTATTTTGTCACTACTAAAGATTCTTATTGTTTAAATGGCAAAAATATTAAGGCTAATGCAAAAGCCCTACATGCTTTAAGATCTACCCTAAATGATGTTTATTTATCTAGGGTTGCTAATCTTGATTCGGCTTTTGTAGTATGGAACACAATTCTCTCCCTTGGCGAAAAAAACTCAATACTATGCGGGGAGCGATTCGGATGTTGGAAGTGACACCTCCAACATGTGCTACGTGGTCTAAGGGGATAATCCCCTGGAGATAAACACCGAATCCAAGCTAGATAAAGATGTTGATATGTCCTATGATGAGCTCACATCTTTTTGTCAACAACTTCTTGAAAAATATGACATATTAGAAAGATAATAAGAAAATGAAAAACAAATTTGATTGCATGTTAAAAGAAAAGGATTCTTTACAAGAAAATTTTGAAATTATTTCAAAAGAAAACGAGTCCTTGAAAAATGAAAATGTTTTCTTGATGTCTAAATTAAATGATCTTTCTGAAGGAAACACTAATTTGAAAAATAAAATTATTTTGGTGGAAAAACAAAAGGAAGTTTCTTTGCATGAAAACACTTCTTTAAAAAGAAAAATTATTGAAAAAGAAAAGTAAATGTTTCTAAAAAGAAAAAGACTATTGATCATGCTCTTCAAGCCACAACCATTGATAAAAATGAAGTTAAATTTTGAAAAATAAAATTGATTGTTTGAGCTCAACTTTGAGCACATGTGCATTTAACCACTCTAGATTGGAGTCTTTGTTTTCAAAGAAACAAGCTCCACATGTTCATGCACAACACCCACATCATGCATATGCACATTTTGCACGTCATGACCACACCCATAATCATATGCATCCTAGAGTGTACAAATGTACACATTGTGGCCGCAAAGGCCATTTAGCAAAGTTTTATTTTGATAAGATACATCATATTAATTTTGCTAATAAGAAAAATGTTTGGGTTTCTTACAAAGCTAAACCTCAAGGACCCAAAGAAAATGGGTACCAAAATCCCCACCTTGTATATTTGATGTAGGTGCGGGCTCTCACAAAACGTGAGAGGGATGGTGCCTTGGTGGTGGTTGCACATGGACTTGATGGACACATATTTGATGCACCGCTATCAAGGAAGTTTGGTGGAACGACCACCATATTTATGGAGAATTAGAGTGTAGTTCATGGCTTGGTAACTATCTCTAAAACTCCTAGTTTATTTACATGCTTGTTCATATATGATATTTTCAGCATGTTCATTTTTGTTCTTCATGTGGTAAATACTAGTTTAAATATAGTTTTTTATTAAAACTTGGATATATATATATGTACAAGTAGTGAGCAACAAATTGATTCATATATGTTTGCACTTCATCGTTCATTTGTACTTACTATATGCACATGTATAACCTAGTTTTGATGATTCTCTCATTTATACTTGTTTTGCCTATTTTCATGTTTTACTTCATGTATATGTAGTTTGTATTCAAATCTAATGAATATACATGTATGTCTCTTGAGTCTCTTACCTTCATGCAAATCATATCATAGGCTCTTTTTATGTTTGGGATATGTATGCATATTGTTAGTTTTGAATAAAAACATACATATACCTAGAAGTTTGTTTTTAAGATGAAAAATGAATTTTTATGATTTTCATCTTTAATTGAAAAATGAATGATTTTTGTTTGATAAATAATATTCATGTTTGTTTTGAGCATAATTGACTATTTTCATGAAAATACTACTTACATGATTATTGATCACTCACACTTCATTTGTTTATTCATGACTATGTTTCATGATCATTTTGAGCTTTATGGACCTTGAGTGTTGAATTTTGTGTATTTAGCATGTTTCATGAATACATATACATTGGTTTCATGTTTTGAAGGATCTTTAACTAGTTTTTCAAAAATTAATCTAACTAGTTATTTATTCTTCATTTGATAGTGTTTTCAATACTAAAAATATTTTTCAAACCCTATTTTTGAAAACCCCTACCAACACCGTTATGGGTGGACGGATGGGCGATTATGCCTTGTAAGCCCTGTTGAAAATCTTTTAACTTGTGCATATAAAGGCGGTAGGTTATGAGCTATATACTTGATCTCAATTAGTATTTTCATTTTGTATATACTCATATTTTGTTTCATATATGTATTCTTCATTTCAAATAATATCAATTCCTATTGGCATTGCCTTTTTCATACATATATATGTTTTGGAACTCAAGCACAAACAAATACATATTTTTTTTTATACTTGAGTTAAAATTGATTTATATATTTAAAGCACAAAGTTTGTTTATGCTAAGCTTAGTTCGAATCTTATTTTTCAATTGATTTCTCAATTGATATTTTAATAAGCTTGTACATTATTTTTAAAATTAATATTTTTATTGATATAAAAAAATATGCAATAATTTTCAATTGGTATCAATATGATTCTATTAAAATTCAAAATTTGTAATATTTATTTACATTAGATATCTTAAAATTTGATTTACTAAGATATCTCAAAATTTGTTTTTATTAATAAAAATTCAAAATTTTTATTTTAATATGAAATTTTGAAAATTAAAAATGTTTTGATTATATTGCCTATATGCAAGGAGAGCTTAACATCACTTCTAGATTCATGTTGAGTGTATCTTATATTGAGGAGCTTGACAAATCTTTTCTATGCGGTACACGTGTGTGGGAGGAGCTCACATCTTCTCTTATGCATTGCATATTATGTGTTATGTGAATTAGGGCTTGTCATCCTTTCTTCATGTAATGCATGTATGTAGGGAAGTTAACTTAGCGTCTTCCTCTTCATGGATGTATATCGCATATATTCTCTTTTATTATTGATTGTTTAATGTCACCCTTTTGTTGATGATTGACAAAAAGGGGGAGAAATATTTGATATATATGCATGTTTTGGAGAAGGATTTATGTTTATGCATATATGTTTTTATTTTGCAAATAGGAGAAAAAGAATTTAATGTGTTTCATGCTTGTTTATGCATGTTCATCTCCTGCATTTGCATACATGTTTATGAGCTTTCATTGCATATTTATTTGTTTATTTGTTATGCATGAGTTAAGGGGGAGCTTCCTTGAAGCTTTACTTTAATCCCTACATATATAACTCCATGAGTTTTGTCATCATCAAAAAGGGGGAGACTGTTGGCCCAAAGGCCTATCACTCTAGTTTTAATGATGATCAACTCATGTTGTTATGGTACTAATGATCTTGTGTTTAATTAGTTTCAGATTTGTGATCAAGATCTTAGTAGGTGTGTAGCTTCAACAAAGGATTTAAAGTCAAGTTTTGGAGCTAACACGGTTTGATTCAAGAGCTTGTGCATCAAGACCACATCAAGTACTCAAGAGGAGTCTAGCTCTATGGATCATGTTTGGACCAAGTCAAGAAGATGAGAAGACTTCAAGTGAAGACTTCAAGATCAAGACTTGAGTCTAGGTTTGTTTTTATAAGATTTTATTTTTAGATAAAATGTAAAGGATAGAATAGTTGGTGGATTGCTCAAGTATATCTTACACACACACACACACTCTTGATTTAGATGAGTTTTCATAAAAAGAATTTTATTTTGGAAAAAAACAAAAGAATTTTCTTTTAGAAAAATACCGCTTTGATTTTTGGAATTCAAAGTATATTTTTTTAACCAAAACCAAATTTAGAGCTTAATGTAAAAAACATAGATATTTCACCATGTATATGTAGTGGATCATATCCATACACTCTATGCTTTAAAAGAGTTAAAATATCTTATTTTTGTATTTGGAGAAGTTTTGAAAAAACTAATTTTGGAAAAATACAGTTTTCGTTTTTTTAGCCAAAATTTCCAAGTTACAAAAATAGTTCAAATTATTTGTAACATGTCTTGATTTTGCTCAAACATGTTTGATTATCAAAGTATAATGTTAAAACTATTTTGTAAATTTTTATAATTTATGGGATTTTATTTATGCTAAAAAAGTTAACATTTTTATCCCTATAATTTGTCTGGTCTGGCTACTACCGGTCGACCAGACCGGTCGACCGAGCTTGAAGTCGATCGACCGGGACGGTCGACCGACATGCACATAACGTGCATGCCAGCTTGGCTGCGGGCCGGTCGACCGGGTCGGTCGACCGCTAGAGAGCTCTGCTCTCTGGAAAGCCCCGGTCGACCAGGACGGTCGACCGGACAGAGAGTCTGCTCTCTGTATCCAAGCCTCGGTCGACCGGGCCGGTCGACCGATGGCACAACGGTCAGATTTCTGACCGTTGGCCGGTCGACCGGGCGGTCGACCGACAGGCCAGTCTAGCTCCCAACGGCTAGTTTTTCTAGCCCTATAATTGGGCTTTTGGGTGCTGTTTTTAGACAAGATTTTCAAGAAGTTTTTGGGCTAGTTTTTCCTACTCATTTCAGTGGTTATATCCACAAGTTTTAGATCCCATATTTTCCAAATCAAAAGAGTGTTTATCAAGAGTGTTTTAAAAGTAATTTTCTTGAGTTTTCCTCCATTTCAATCTTAGTTTTCTCACAGAAACACTTGAGCTATCCATTGTTATATCTACCTATAGGGATATTTGTTGTGAGAGGATTTTAGGTGATCAAAGTGTTGTGATCACCAAAGTTCCATCTTTGTCTTTGAGGAGGCGGACTTGCGGATTCGCGGTGTTTTGAGTTCGTGTGTGAACTCCGTGTTTGAGGTGCGGCCTCGGCGAGCTTGTGGGCTTGCGGTGTGTACGGACTAGAGAGTCCATGGAGTTCAAGTGTGAACTCGCCTTTTAGGTGTTGCGGTACCGAGTGATCCGGTGGGATCAATTATAGTGGAAATCTTTCAAGTGTTGAAGGCGGGGACGTAGAGTAAGTGTGCTCGAACCTCGAAACAAATCTCCCGTGTTTGCGATTGCTCACTCTCTATCTCTTACTTTTGTCTTTATATCTTGCATCCTTTATTGTCTTTATCTTTATATGCTTGATATATTGTGTGCTTAATTGTTATATGCTTGGGGATTATTTGCTAACACTTGTATTCAACCAAGAGAGCCAACGCGGCACCTCAACTCTTATTTAGAGGAATCTTGAGAAGTTAGTCCAGAGCCCTTCACGGGGAATTCGGCTACACTCTTGCGTTATACTTGGTGTTTAGTTTAAGAAGTTTTAAGTTTGCTTTAAATAGTTTTTAATTCCGCATTATTGACCATTAGATTAGCTCATCATCTATTCACCCCCCTCTCGGTTATTTACAATATGCTCCCCTAAATCTTACCAGAATGCTGCAGATCTGCGGCCGGGTGTGGCCAGATGGCCACACCCAGGGGCTGCAGACTCCAATTATCCTCCTTTTTTCTTTTATCCAATAAGATTTCAGATTGGTTTTCTGGTTTTGATGATTCTTCTGTTAATCTTCAATTAAACTAACTGGATCTATAAACATTCGAGTTTAACCCGATCTTCATTTAGTGTTATCTTCCCTAATATGCACTGATCTTCAGCTGGAATTATCTTTATATCTTTGATTTTGAATTAATCTGAATTTAGATGGGCTCTTGAGCTTGTTTTCTCTCCTCTTCCATTTGGAAAGGCCCCTGCAAATAATTATACCAAAAAAAGATAATTAAAGCAGAGTTTATTAAATAATAAATATGGAAGTATGATGATAAATAAGAAATATCAGTGGCTGACCACTCGCGTTTTGAGGCTTTGTCATCAGTAATTTTGACAGCCTACTGATCGTGAATGAAGTGATAAGAATTACCGTGTAGCTTTGGACTATCGGGTCGTGTCCACGAGGAGAAATACGATAGAAGCTTTTCAGTATTTTTTTATTAAGTAACAAAGAATGGAGTTGGTGTCTTTCTTTCTTTCTTTATAAATTGAAAAAGAGAATGGAGAGAAGGAAAATGATTAAAAGAAAAATTACAAACTTAGAGAAGGCTTTGGTAAAGGTGATTTTTTTGAAAAGCTTGAAGAGTGTTTTGTTGTTTTTAATATAGGAAGAAGATCTGGGCTCACTATCTCACTACTCAACGATGTGTTCTTCTCTTGAAATTCTTAGTGTCTCAACTTGATCATAGGCAAAAACTTAAGCTTGAGTTTAGAAAGTTTTAAGCAAAGCAATAATATAGTTTGAAAAAGTTAACCCTTTTTTTAAGAAACCATCTTAAATTGAATGTTAATCATCAAGTATTTCAAATATGAAATAAAAACAAGTTCAAGAGATGTTTTAAAAGAAGTAGAAGTTTAGAAATCCAAACCCATTCTCATATGCCTTCAAGAACACACTTTCAAAGAAGAAGGCTTAGTTTAGGCATGCATATGATTTCATTGGGTCTTTACATCAAAATCATTCAAAAAGAAGAGGGATCGAAGAGAGAAACAATAGTGAGCGCAGAAAACAAATTTAGCTACTCATGAAAGATGAAAAACAATACATGTAAATAAAGTAAGACATACCCGTGAATTGGAGTGGAAGAAGAGAAAGCTTGATCCTTTTATTGATGTCACTTCAATCTTCAGATTACAATCACTCTATTCTTCTCTCTCACTAGTATTTGAACTAAACTATAATTATAAAATAGAGATACAACTTCTATACTATCTAACAAAGAGCCTAAACCTTAAAAATAAAGAGAAAAACTTAAAACTAATTGCCGGTCCCTTTTTCTCTGAAAAATATAGTATTTATAGGCAAAACCCAAACGGGGGAGGGCGTACCGAGATAGGGGAGCAAACGCTCCCCCAACAGTAATCAAACGGCAATGGAAACGCGGCTTTGGCCACGTTTCTGTAGCCTGGCTGTGGCTAGGTGGCCACAGCCGGGGGATACACCTCCTTATTTTGTGTTCTGACTTTATCTCCTGTTGGTCTTCCCGTTTCAGCTACAGAATTTAACGAAATAGCCTTTGATCTTGGTTTCAATCACTTGATTTGGGAAGATTTATTTTAACCGTTTTCAACCTCTCTGATTTGCCATGACCTGCTCTGATTTCCTAATTTTGAATTAATTCTGAATTAAATCAGAAATTTGATGGGCTTTTGAGCTTGTTTCTCTTCCCTATCCTTTAGCAATGGGCCTGCATTTTATAAAGAAAAATAAGACTTATTTATATTTATTTAGATAATAAACATGATAATGTGACAATAAATATGCAATATATGTGAGCGATCACACCCCCACCCCTATCATCTGCTCGCCCTCGAGCAAAATATCAAAACTAATCCTAATCAATTATTAGACCACTTTCCCAGGTCACTCGATTGCACTGAGCATGTATAACAAGCCGTTAAACCTTTAGGTTACCCCTAGAGGACGAGTTTTATCTCGTGAGAGTTTTCAGTGGATTGCACCTACAAAATCTATAAAGAGAAAAAATATTAGTATTTTTGAAAAGCATTTTGAAAGGAGAAAATATTTGAAGTATATTTGTGAGAGTTCAAGTAATCTATAAGTTATAGGAATATCAAAATTTTCATTCCTAAACTTAGTCTCTATTCAAAAATATGTCATCAATCAAAGTAAGGAGTCAAATTGTATTTCTCATCTTGTCTATTACTTTACCCTGAGTCATATGCACCATTGTGACCGTGAAGTTTGACTAAGGGTTTTTTTGTTGGCCCAAAAGGTTACACTCTCCATTTGTTTAGAGTTTTGATGATAACAAAACAAATAAGAGCTATTTGGTACTAATAAGTTTGTTCAAGATAAGTTTCAGGTTTGTGCCATGTTTGGAGGCCATTGCTTAGCTTTTGCAAGATATTCTAGGTTCTTGAAGCAATTAAGGCAAATAGCACTTCAAGGAAGGAACATAGAAGAGAAGGCTCTAGCTAGGCTTTGCATGGCTCAAGACTTCAAGATTGTTCAAGATAATTCATTAGTTTTGTTTCTAGTTTTTGTAGTTTTGTTAAAGAATAGTGATTAGGATTGAAGCTATATATTCTAACACACACGTTTTTGCGCACATGCATTTCCTAGAAATATTTCCTATAAAGATATACAAAATATTTTAATACAAAGTCTTTTGTTTATAAACTCAATTTTAGGCATTATACATGTTTCATATCAAAAATATTTTATATCAAAATCTCCTTAAAATTCTGGTTCAGTTTTTGGCCTGAGCCGGTCGACCGACCGGTCGACCGTCACTAAGTCAGGTCAAACAAGTCGACCGACCCAGTCGACTGGTCTTCTGGCAGTCTTGATGTATCTGTGTGCACGTTCTTCGGCCGACCGGGCGGACGACCGAAGACTTCAGTCGACCGGGCGGCTGGCCGACTGAAGTGGTGTCACTCTCTGTTTGTTTCGGCCGACCGGGCGGTCGACCGATAGCCTGCAACGGCTCTTTTTGTTTGAATCCCGTTCGACCAGCCGGCCGACCGAGGTAGCCGTTTCAGCCTTAACGGCTAGCTTTTTAAAACGTTTTAAATTTGTGTTTTTCGTTTCTAAACGTATTTAGGGGATATTTTATGGGTCAAAATCTTCCTAATTAACATTATATGAGTTTACTTTTTAATCCCTAGCCCTATCCTATAAATAGGGGTGATTAGGGTTATGTTTTTAACAACAACAACAATAAAAAGCAATATACAAAAGTTTTAATAGTTTTCAAAAGCTTTCAAGAGAGTTTGGTCCTTGGTTTTTGTGCTGAATATTCTCTCATCGCTGAAGTTTTATTTTCTAAAACTCTCTCTAGTTCATTTCCTTTTTCCACTTACACTATTTGAGCTTCAATTCTAACCATTACTCTACAGGGCTCTTGTAAGGGAAAGAGGCATTTGCAAAAGATAGTTTGTGGTCTTTTGATCACTAAGAAAGAACTTGTACTTGAGATTGTGGAGTTGGGTACTCCGGTGTATTTGTAACCTCTTTGTGAAGTTATAGTTATTAGAAATCCTTCTGGGTGAAGGCGGAGACGTAGAGCTGGGTGCTCGAACCTCGGAAAAATTCTCGGTGTTTGCGTTTGGTTTACTTGTTCTTACTTGCTCTTAATTCTTGCTTCAATCACTTACTTTATATTCGTTGCTTTATCTACTTGCTTCACATTTTCTTTGCTACATTGTATTTGCTCTTCATTTTCATTGTTATATTCACTTGTTGCATAATCACTTGTCAATCAAATACTCATACACCAAGATTGCATTGCGCACCTCCAACTCATATCTAGAGGAATCAGGAGGAAGAAGTTCAGAACCCTTCACGGGGTATTCGGCTTCTAGTCTTGTTTTGGGTTGATTGTTGCATCATATTTTTAATTGTGCATTGATTAGCATAATCACTTATTCACCCCCCTCTAGGTGATTTTCAATTGGTATTAGAGCCTACGCTCCTGATATTTAGGTTTAACCACCTAGGAGTGAGATCTTGGTTTGCTAATCTTCATTTGCATTTTCATTTACACACATTTAGTTTGCACTCATGGATAGCCCTCCTATGTTTGATTTTTCTAGACATGATATTTGGAAGGCCAAGATGAGTTGTCATTTGAAAACCCTAGGACATCTAGTTTATCAAGCCACTATTAAAGAATCATACCCCAATGATAGCAAGCATAAAAAGGCCAATGCATTAGCACTTAGAAAACTTAGAGCATCTCTTAATGAAGATCTTTTACATGTGTTTGATCATTATGATTCGGTTTTTGCAGTTTGGAGCATATTGACTTCTCCCGAGCTACCAAGGATTATCAACAAGTTGAGGAGATCTAGGAGAGACAAGTCCGACGAGCATTGCCTCATGGTCCAAGGGAAAGACTCCCTTGAGGTACAATCGGATTCTCAACTAGATGATAGCTCTAGTTCATATTGCTATGGGTGTTTGGAAGTTCAAAATTTAAACGTAGAACTTGCCTCAAAGCTTGAAAAATTCTTAGAAAAACATGAACTTTTGAAAAAGAAAACTTTGATTTAAAAGAAGAAATGAAGGATTTGTGCTCAACTTTTGAATCAGTTTTGCGAGAGAAGGAAGAGATTACTAGGGAACGTGACTCACTAAGATCTCAACTAGACCTTGCCCTAAAAGAGATTGATGTTTTGAAAAGCAAAAATGATGGTAATGATGTTGTGAAAAATAATGAGGTTTTATCTTCAAAATTGGATTTTGTTTTAAATGATAACCTTATTTTGAAAAACGAAATTGAATTTATTACAAAAGAATTGGATTTAGTTTTAAAGAAAAATGAATCTTTAAAAATTGATATACATTCTCATGTTTGTCATGCTAGTGTAGATTCACCTAGCACATCTTTTGCATGCTCCACTTTATCTTCTAATATTGAAAATGACATAAATGTTTTGAAGAAAAGTGTTGAATGTTTGGGCTCCACTTTGAGCCAATGTACTTTAAATCATACACGCTTGGAAACTTTGGTTCGTAAGAAACAAGGTCCATCTTTGCATGCACACCCATCACGGCATACACATGCTCATCACGATCACAAACTTCACACTATGTATGCCCATGTGTACACATGCACACATTGTGGTCGAAAAGGCCACCTTGCTAGATTTTGCTATGATCGTTTACATGTTAAAAATTTAGCAAATAATCTTGTTTGGGTTAGGAAAGATACTAACCCCTATGGACCCAAAAGAAAATGGGTACCAAAGACCACCCCTAAAATATTTGATATAGGTGTGGGCTCTCGCATCACGTTAGAGTAGCGGTGCCTTGGAGTGGATGCGTTCCGTGCTAAAAACAAATTTGGATGCATCACTTTCAAGGGAAGTTTGGTGGAGGACCACCATTGGTTTGGAGAACTAGAGAGGTGCCTTCATCGGTTTTGGTATCGATCTCTAACTCCCATTTTTATTTACATGCTTTCACATCATTGATTTATAGCATGTCATGTTTTAAAGCTCATTATGATTATGCCATGTGATTTAGATCAGTGATATACATGTTTAGTTATTTGAGACACACATGGACCTATCTTTGTGTTCTCACCTTATTTTTAACTAATATGTATACTCTAAATCTAATACATATGCATGCACATAATGATCATATGGATGTTTATGATTTTTGTTTTGTTTTAATGTTTATAGTTTATTATGTTAAATACCATGACTCTTAGATCATTGACACGCATGTATAGCTTTTGAGATCACCTATGTTTATATGGACCCATATGTTGTGTTCTTACCATTTGTTTAGCTATTATGCACATCATAGCTCTAATAGCATGTGGATTTACATAATGATCGTTTTATGTTTGTAATGATGATTTATGTCCCGTTTTATACTACATGATTTGATTACTTGTTAAATGTTAGTTTTCATTAAGACTAGGTATATACTTGTACATATTATGGGCCACAAATAGATCATTATATGTTTGTGCTTGAACGCTCTTTTGTACCCATTAGATGTGCTAGTATAGTCTAGTTTTGATGATTCATGCATTCTAACTTGTATTCCCTATTTTAGATATGTTTTATGATCTTGTGTTTTAACTTCATGTATATGTCTATTTTGCCAAACTTTAAGATATACATGTATACCCTTTGAGTCATTTGCTTTTCATGCAAATCGTTATTATGGACTTAAATTGTGTTTAGGGATATGTATGTATACTTCTTGTTTTGTCAAAACATACATATGCCTTGAAGTATGAATTGGGTTTAATGAAAATTTAGTTTTGATGAGTCTCATGTTTTCATGTTTAAAGGAATACCTTAATTGAGCTTAAGTGCATGTTTTCATGATAGTGTGTTTCACATTACACTTGTACACTCTCCTTATTTGATAGTTTCTCATGATTTTGTTTTCATGAGTATGATATGTGCTATATAGATTTTGAGTGTTTTTAGTGCCATGTGATTTACATGTGTTTCATGGAAAACAAGTTTGTTTTATTCCTTACTTGAAGGATTTCGTACTAGTTTACAAGTTTTCCATTTAACTAGTTGCTATATTCTTCGTTTTGGTAGAGTTTTTCAAACATACTTTATATTCAAACCTATTTTTGAAAACCCTACCATCTAAGGGCAGTTGGATGGGAGATCATGCTCATGTATACTTTATAGTGAAAATCATTTCAAACTTGAACATGATTGGGTGGTAGGAAATATGAGATATACTTTGAT
Source organism: Agave tequilana (assembly GCA_038442645.1). Classification (NCBI taxonomy): domain Eukaryota; kingdom Viridiplantae; phylum Streptophyta; class Magnoliopsida; order Asparagales; family Asparagaceae; genus Agave; species Agave tequilana. The sequence continues at coordinate 72,817 of JAVJIF010009377.1, forward strand.
ATTATTGTTGTTTCAATTGGTATCATTGAATTCTTTCAATTGGTATCAATATTGACATTTTTGTATACTTATATATTTTTTTGTATATGTATGCTTGCACTTCAAAGAGTATCAATTTCAATTGGTATCTAATTCTCATACATATATATGTTTTTATTTGTGCTTATTATACTCATATATCTTAGAGCACAAATTTTGATCATGATAAAGCTTGTTTTATAATGACTATCTTGTTTCAATTGACTAGTTTTCAATTGGTATCCATATATAAGCTTTGCATGCTTTCATTTGGTATTTCATAAAGAGGGAGAAAATCTTGTATTTCATCTTTCAATTGGTATTTTGTATTCCACTCCCTTGCTTTATGATAGAAAATAATGATTTTCAATTGGTATCAATTTTCAATCATATGAAAAATATTTACAATTGGTATCAAAATCCTTGTTTAGAAATTCAAAATTTGTTATGTTTAATTTCAATTAGTATCAAGATTGTTTTCTTATAATTGGTATCTTATGCCTTAAAAAGAATAATAATTTCAATTGGTATTAAGATTTATGTTTAGAAATTCAAAATTTGTAATGTTTAATTTTAATTGGTATCACGATTGTTTATTTACAATTGGTATGTTGTTTGTTTACTTATCAATTGGTATCAAGATCTTTGTTTTTCAACTGGTATAGTTTCACTTTTAATTGGTATCAATATGCACTTCATTGACACATTTTTAATTTGTATCATATTTGATTTGACCCCTTATTGATATCTTTTTGTTTTAGACAAAAAGGGGGAGAACATTTTGTTTTTGATCATCCCTTTTTTGATTCTTTGTTTTGAATAGAAAGGGGGAGAAATATATATATATTTTTTAACCCCTTTGTTGATGATTGACAAAAAGGGGGAGAATTATTTGAGAAGTTTTATATATGCATGTTTATGTTTTGCATATATTAAGTGTCTTGCAAGTATTTTATATCCCATTGTGTTTATGGTTTTTAGTTTCATGGATTATTACTTCTTTCTCCTCCCTTATACTTTTGTTCATAGCCTATTTGTTTTGTCATCATCAAAAAGGGGGAGATTGTTGGCCCAAAAGGTTACACTCTCCATTTGTTTAGAGTTTTGATGATAACAAAACAAATAAGAGCTATTTGGTACTAATAAGTTTGTTCAAGATAAGTTTCAGGTTTGTACCATGTTTGGAGGCCATTGCTTAGCTTTTGCAAGATATTCTAGGTTCTTGAAGCAATTAAGGCAAATAGCACTTCAAGGAAGGAACATAGAAGAGAAGGCTCTAGCTAGGCTTTGCATGGCTCAAGGCTTCAAGATTGTTCAAGATAATTCATTAGTTTTGTTTCTAGTTTTTATAGTTTTGTTAAAGAATAGTGATTAGGATTGAAGCTCTATATTTCAACACACACGTTTTTGCGCACATGCATTTCCTAGAAATATTTCCTATAAAGATATACAAAATATTTTAATACAAAGTCTTTTGTTTATAAACTCAATTTTAGGCATTATACATGTTTCATATCAAAAATATATTATATCAAAATCTCCTTAAAATTCTGGTTCAGTTTTTAGCCTGAGCCGGTCAACCGACTGGTCGACCGTCACTAAGTCAGGTCAAACCGGTCGACCGATCCAGTCTTGATGTATCTGTGTGCACGTTCTTCGGCCGACCGGGCGGACGACCAAAGACTTCAGTCGACCGGGCGGCTGGCCGACTGAAGTGGCGTCACTCTCTGTTTGTTTCGGCCGACCGGGCGGTCGACCGATAGCTTGCAACGGCACTTTTTATTTGAATCCCGGTCGACCGGCCGGCCGACCGAGGTAGCCGTTTCAGCCTTAACGGCTAGCTTTTTAAACACGTTTTAAATTTGTGTTTTTCGTTTCTAAACGTATTTAGGGGATATTTTATGGGTCAAAATCTTCCTAATTAACATTATATGAGTTTACTTTTTAATCCCTAGCCCTATCCTATAAATAGGGGTGATTAGGGTTATGTTTTTAACAACAACAACAATAACAAGCAATATACAAAAGTTTCAATAGTTTTCAAAAGCTTTCAAGAGAGTTTGGTCCTTGGTTTTTGTGCTGAAGATTCTCTCATCGCTGAAGTTTTATTTCTAAACTCTCTCTAATTCATTTCCTTTTTTCACTTACACTATTTGAGCTTCAATTCTAACCATTACTCTACAGGGCTCTTGTAAGAGAAAGAGGCGTTTGCAAAAGATAGTTTGTGGTCTTTTGATCACTAAGAGAGAACTTGTACTTGAGATTGTGGAGTTGGGTACTCCGGTGTATTTGTAACCTCTTTGTGAAGTTATAGTTGTTAGAAATCCTTCTGGGTGAAGGCGGGGACGTAGAGCTGGGTGATCGAACCTCGGAAAAATTCTCGGTGTTTGCGTTTGGTTTACTTGTTCTTACTTGCTCTTAATTCTTGCTTCAATCACTTTATATTCATTGCTTTATCTACTTGCTTCACATTTTCTTTGCTACATTGTATTTGCTCTTCATTTTCATTGTTATATTCACTTGTTGCATAATCACTTGTCAATCAAATACTCATACAACAAGATTGCATTGCGCACCTCCAACTCATATCTAGAGGAATTAGGAGGAAGAAGTTCAGAACCCTTCACGGGGTATTCAGCTTCTAGTCTTGTTTGGGTTGATTGTTGCATCATATTTTTAATTGTGCATTGATTAGCATAATCACTTATTCACCCCCCTCTAGGTGATTTTCATTTTAACATTAACTCATATGCCTTATTTATATTTATTTTGGTGGTATTTATTCCTCAATTACATTAGGCTTTCTAATCTGCCCATGTAACGAGCCTTTAGTCGGTGACACCCAGACCGGACAGCCTTAGGGTACCAAGTGAGAAAACACCCAAAGACTTAAACACTCGAGCAGACAAGGCCATGAAACCGAGAATTTTTATTTATAAAATATACCCATTTTAGGCGTGAATACTTATGCTCATGAGGCACAAATACCCAGCTTAATCAGAGGATTTATATATATATATATTTCAAACTTATCTAATTATCTTTTACATAAATACCAAGGCTTGCTTATGCCAAAACACCTAGCTAATCAATAATTAGAGTTGCTTATATATATATATATATATATATATATATATATATATATATATATATAATATATATATATATATATATATATATTCTCTTTTTTTTATAAGGCATAAGAATTTTTGTCTTTGAACCCTAAGTGTGTAAGTGTATAAAGTGTGCATATTTCTTCAAGGTAAAGATCAAGATTAAATTACTTTCATCAATTTTCTTCCTAATCCTGAAAATTAAACAAGTTATCTTATTTTGACCAAGTATAAGAAATCCTAATTATGATTTTCCTATTCCCTAAAATTGACTTAATTTCTTAAAAAATATATCAAAATATTGTTCTTACCTTTCAAAAAGTTTTTTTAATATATATTTTTTTCTCTTTTATATATATATATATATATTTCTTTGTTTTCTTCTTTTTTTTAGTTATATTAGTCATGTTAGAACTCTCCCCCACACTCATTTCATGCATTGTCCCTAATATATGAAAGAAATGTATAAATGCATGAAATAAAATGGAAAAGAGAAAAGTTACCAATACACTGGGTCGAAAAGACCTATAGCCGTTTCATTTACCGGCACCGATTCTAAGAAATTTTAAGGCGTTGACCATTTACCTTAAAGTCATTTTCATTCTTGGTGTCACTGATCTCTACAGTACCGTGTGGAAACACGATTTTGACAATGAATGGCCCAGTCCATCTTGATTTTAATTTTCCTGAAAAAAGATGAAGCCTAGAATTATAGAGTAAGACTTTTTGTTCAGGGACAAAAGTTTTTCTTATGATGTGTTTATCATGAAAAATCTTAACTCTATCTTTAGTGATCTTAGAATTTTCATAGGTCTCATATCTCAACTCTTCTAATTTGAAAATTTATAATTTTTGAAAGTCACCGGCCTTAGTCAAGTTGAAATTCAACTGCTTGATTGCCCATAAGGCCTGCTGCTCTAACTCAACGGGTAGGTGGCAAGCCTTCCCAAAGACTAACTTATAAGGAGACATCCCTAGAATCATCTTGAAAGCGGTCCTGTAGGCCCATAGGGCGTCTACAAGTTTGGTGGACCAATCTTTCCGATTTTGGTTCACAGTCTTCTCCAAAATAAGCTTGACTTGTCTATTGGAGACCTCAACTTGCCCACTAGTTTGAGGATGATAAGGTGTGGACAACTTGTGAGTTATGGCATACTTTTGCATAAGAGCTTCAAAGGATCTATTGCAAAAGTGAGTATCATTATCACTGATGATAACACGAAGGGTTCTGAAGCGTGAGAAAATGTTCTCTTTTAAAAACTTTATAACAACTTTGTTATCATTAGTTCTACTAGGAATGACTTCTACCCACTTGGATACATAGTCCATACAACCAATATGTATTAGCTTCCAAATGAGTTAGGAAATGGACCCATAAAATCGTTCCCCAAACGTCAAAGAGTTCTATTTTTAGAATTGGGCTCAGGGGCATCTTATCTGTAAATCACCTAGGGGGGGTGAATAGGTGATTATGCTAATCTAATGAACTTAATGCGGAATTTAAAAACTAATTACAATTAACAAGAGATGCACACTCAAACAAGCAAGCAAATAATTATGAATGGACAATATGAATTTATGCAAGGCACAATGTAGAGAGAGAGTAAGAGCCAAGGGATCAAGCGCAAACAACAAGATATGTTTCGAGGTTCGAGCACCCAGCTCTACATCCCCGCCTTCACCCAGAAGGATTTTAAGTCCACTAGCTTGTCCACAAAGGACTCCCACAAAGGGAACCTCCACCGAGGATTTGGGGCAATAACAATTACAAGGAATACCCAACTCCTCTCCTTACAAACACAACCTCCTCCTTGAGGCACAACTCCAAGCCAACAAACTATCAACTCACAACTTGAGGGATTAACACAAGGATCACCTCACAACTTGAGGGATACAACCCAATGCACAACCTCCTCAACACAATGAGGGAAAGGCACAAAGCCAAGCAAATGAAGGGTTTACAACTTGGTGGTCTAAACAACAACCACAAACAATTTCTTTCCCACACAAAAATCCTATAGAATAAGATAATAGATGTAAGTGTGGAGAAAACAAAGTGTTTAAAACAAAGAAAAATCACTTGGGAAATCACCACAAAGATATTGAATGATAGAATCAAACCAAATTCCCAAAAGACTATTTTTCTTTGAAATATCAAAAAACACTTTCAAACAATAAGATTGATCTTTTTAGCACAAAGAAACTCTTTTTAAAACTTGTAAAAACACTAGAGAAAGCTTAGAAATTTTAGCCCAAAAATTCTTAGAGAAAACAGTCCATCAATGGGGTATTTATAGCCCCTAGAAAAATATAGCCGTTGGCAACAGATTCTGCCAAAAATTGCCTACCGGTCGACCGCCCAACGGTCAGATTTTGACAGTTGGCAGCTACCGGTCGACCGCTTGGTCGACCGAAATAATCAGAGAGCTTTGCTCTCAGGCCCGGTCGACCGCTCGGTCGACCGTCCCAAGTGCCAGCCAGACGTGCACAAGGCTGTGCACGTCGGTCGACCGATCGGTCGACCGGCTACAGGCTCGGTCGACCGTCCGGTCGACCGACCTAGCCTGTCAGGCACAGAACTGGGTCAAAATAGGGTCAAAAATTATCTCTAATAAGTCACTTTAAATCTACTAAATTCCATAAGAATTATTTTATCATTTTACAGTGATAAACAAACTTGTGATAAAAATTTCAAGACATATATCAAGCATATTGAATCATTTTTGAGTCTTGTAAATTTTATCAAATTCAAAACTTGTATTTTCTAAAACTTGGATTTTGAATGGAAAATACATTTTGTCCAAAACTCATCCAAATACAAAAACATGATATTTAAACACTTTGAAGCATGTTGCATATGGATAGAAATCCAATATACAAGAAACATATACATATCCATGTTTTTGACTTTAATTCCAAAATATGTTTTGTTGAAAATACCAAAACATAAACCACATGAATAAGTGAGTCAAAACTAAGTTTGTCTAGGAAGTTAAGCATGCATGTATATAGAATGAATCTACTATATATAAAACCATGTAAACTTGTTTTGATCTATCTATTCATGAAATGAAGATCGGTTAAACCAAAAAACGGAAAAAACCGAAAACCAATATTCAAAACATGAAACGTGTGTGTTATGAACTTAAGCATATCATACTATTCTAATCTTTACAATTTAGATCTAAACACAAAACTAAACTATGGTACCGATGTCTTCTTGTAGAGTGCTGTCTCCAAGCCGACTCGATCCAAAACTCCTTGATCCACCGAGCAAGTGCTATATATGATCTTTGACGCTCGGGCTCTTGAATCAACATGTGAAAGCTTCCAAATCATCTTGTTGAAGCTAATCACCAACTAATAACTTGATTAATGATATGAAACTAAAATCACAAGATTATTAGTACACATAACTACATGAGTTAATCATCATCAAAACTAGAGTGGAAAGCCTTTGGGCCAACAATCTCCCCCTTTTTGATGATGACAAAACTCATGGAGTTATATATGCATGGATTAAAGTTAAGCTTCAAAGAAGCTCCCCCTTAACTCATGCATAAACAAATAAACATAAATATGCAATGAAGGCTCTTAAACATGAATGCATATCTATGCATAAACAATAGAGAGGCTCTAGATACCAATGAAATGTTCAAAAACAAAACATGCTCTAGATACCAATTAAAATTAAACTAAATTAAACTTAATATAAGCAAAAAAAAAAATCAACATGCATATATAAAACTTCTCAAATAATTCTCCCCCTTTTTGTCAATCATCAATAAAGGGGTAAAAACTAAACCAAATCAATAAATTTTTCTCCCCCTTTTTGTTCGAAACAAAGAATCAACAAAGGGTTAATAAAAAATGTTCTCCCCTTTTTGTCTAAAACAAAAACAAAACCAAATAGGGGTGACAATCAATTAAGATATCAATTGAAAATATGTCAAAGTAACATTTTGATACCAATTGAAAGTAAACATAGATCAATAAAATAACTGTTATATGCTATATACATTCATGAAGAGGAAGATGTGAAGCTTCCCTACATAGATACATTACATGAAGGAGGGATGACAAGCCCTAATTCACATAACTTATACCATGCAATGCATAAGAGGAGATGTGAAGCTCCCCCTACACACGTGTACCACATAAAGAAGAGATTGTCAAGCTCTTCAATACAAGATACACTCATCATGAATCTATATGTAGAAGAGATGTTAAGCTCTCCTTGCATATAGGCAATATAAATAAAAAACTTTTGACTATTTTCTTTAGACAAAATTTGAGATACCAAATTTTAAAAAAAACATTCAAATAAACATCTTGATATCAAAAGAGAGTATTTTTTTTTAAGTATATGATATTAATTTAAATTTTTTATTTTCTATCATAAAGCAGGGAGTGGAAATACAAATACCAATTGTAAACATGAAAATCGAATTTTCTCCCCCTTTATGAAATACCAACAAAACAATGCTTAAGCTTGAAATAAGATACCAATTGAAATTGAATCAATTGAAACAAAATTGAAACTCAAGCTTAGCATGAACACAAACATATATATGTATAAAAAATAGATACCAATAAAAATTGATATTCTTTGAAAAGCAAACATACATATACGAAAATATATGAGTATACAATAAAAGTCAAAAATTGATACCAATTGAAATAATTTTAATGATACCAATTGAAACAACAATAATGATCAAGTGTAAACATCATATAACTACCACCCAATCATGGTTCAAGTTTTAAATTATTTTCATTTTAAAGCATACATGAACATGATCTCCCATCCAACCTCCCATTGAAGATAGGGGTTTTCAAAAATAGGTTTGAAAATAGAATACAGTTGAAAATCTCTATCATAGTGAAGAATACGAACTAGTTAAATAGAAAAACTTTTAAACTAGTACGAAATCCTTCAAGTAAGGAATAAAATAAAATTGTTTTTCATAAAACACATGTAAATCACATGATCACTAAACACTCAAAGTCCATAAAGCCCATATCATACTCATGAAAATAAAATCATGAGAAAACTAACAAAGTGAGTGAGCAAGTGTTATGTGACTCATATCAACATGAAAAAATTCAATTAAGCTCAATTTAAATTCCTTAAACATGAAACATGAAAATCTAAAATTTTTCAATAAAACAATTTATACTTCAAGGCATATGTATGTTTTGTCAAAACAAAAAGTATACATACATATCCCTAAACACAATTGAGTCTATATATAAAGATTTGCATGAAAAGCAAATGACTCAAGAGGTATACATATATATCTTAAGGCTTGGCAAAATAAACATATACATGAAGTGAAAACACATGATCATAAAAACATATCCAAAATAGGGAATACAAGTTAGAATGCATGAATCATCAAAACTAGACTATAGTAGAACATCTAATGGGTACAAATAAGCATCCAAGAACAAACATATATAAAGATTTATTTGTGGCCCACTACATGTATAAGTATAAATTCTAGTCTTAATGAAAACTAACATCTAAATAAGTAATCAAATCATGAAGCATAAAACGGGACATAAATCATCATTGCAAACATAAAACGATCATTATGTAAATCCACATGCTATTGAGCTATGATGTGCATAATAGCTAAACAAATGGTGAGAACACAACATATGGGTCCATATAAACATGGGTGATCTCAAAAGCTATACATGCATGTCAATGATCTAAGAGTCATGGTATTTAACATAATAAACTATAAACATCAAAACAAACAAAAATCATAAACATCCATATGATCATTATGTGTATGCATACGTATTAGATCTAGAGCATACAAATTAGTTAAAAACATGGTGAGAACACTAAATATAGATCCATAGGTGTCTCAAGTAACTAAACATGTATATCATTAATCTAAATCACATGGCATAATCAAGATAAACAATGAAACATGACATGCTATAAAATGATGAACGTGAAAGGCATGCAAATGTAAACGGGAGTTAGAGATTGATACCAAAATCGATGAGGGCACCTCTCTAGTTCTCCAAACCAATGGTGGTCCTCCTCCACCAAACTCCCCTTGAAAGTGATGCATCCAAATTATTTTCTTTAAGCACGGAACGCATCCACTCCAAGGCACCGCTACTCTCACGTGATGCGAGAGCCCACACCTACATCAAATATTTTAGGGATGGTCTTTGGTACCCATTTTCTTTTGGGTCCATAGGGGTTAGTATCTCTCCTAACCTAAACAAGATTATTTGCTAAAATTTCAATATGTAAACGATCATAGCAAAATCTAGTAAGGTGGCCTTTTCGACCACAATGTGTACAAGTGTACACATGAGCATACATGTAATGGTGGTGACCGTGGGAAGCATGTGCATGCCGTGGAGGGTGTACATGTAAAGATGGACCTTGTTTCTTACGAACCAAGGTTTCCAAGCATGTATGATTTAAAGTACAATGGCTCAAAGTGGAGCCCCAACAATCAACACTTTTCTTCAAAACATTTATATCATTTTCAATACTTGAAGATAAAGTGGAGCATGCAATAGGAGTGCTAGAACAAGAAGCTATAGTAGCATGACAAACATGAGAATCTATATCAATTTTTAAAGATTCATTTTTCTTTAAAACTAAATCCAATTCTTTTGTAATGAAATCAATTTCATTTTTCAAAACAAGGTTATCTTTTAAAACAAAATCCAATTTAGAAGATAGAACCTCATTGTTTTTCACAACATCATTAAAATCATTTTTGTTTTTCAAAACATCAATCTCTTTTAGGGCAAGGTCTAGTTGAGATCTTAGTGAGTCACGTTCACTAGTAATCTCTTCCTTCTCTTGCAAACCGATTCAAAAGTTGAGCACAAATCCTTCATTTCTTCTTTTAAATCAAAGTGATTCTTTTTCAAAAGGTCATGTTTTTCCAAAAAAATTTCAAGCTTTGTGGCAAGTTCCATATTTAAGGTTTGAGCTTCTAAGCAACCATCACAATAGGAACTAGAGCAATCATCTAATTGAGAATCCGATTGTACCTCAAGGGAGTCTATCCCTTGGACCATGAGGCAATGCTCGTCGGACATGTCTCTCCTAGATCTTCTCAACTTGTTGATAATCCTTGGAAGCTCGGGAGAAGTCAATATGCTCCAAACTGCAAAAGCCGAATCATAATGATCAAACACCGGTAAAAGATCTTCATTAAGAGATGCTCTAAGTGTTTTAAGTGCAAGTGCATTGGCCTTCTTATGCTTGCTATGATTTGGGTAGGATTCTTGAGTAATAGCTTGATAAACTAGATGTCCTAGGGTTTTTAAATGACTACTCATATTGGCCTTCCAAACATCAAGTCTAAAAAAGTCAAACATGGGAGGGCTATCCATGAGTGCAATTATATGTGTGCCAATGAACAATGTAAAAGAAGATTAGCAAACCAAGATCTCACTCCTAGGTGGTTAAACCTAATATCAGGAGCGTAGGCTCTGATACCAATTAAATCACCTAGAGGGGGGTGAATAGGTGATTATGCTAATCTAATGAACTTAATGCGGAATTTAAAAACTAATTGCGATTAACAAGAGATGCACACTCAAACAAGCCAAGCAAATAATTATGAATGGACAATATGAATTTATGCAAGGCACAATGTAGAGAGAGTAAGAGCCAAGGGATCAAGCGCAAACAATAAGATATGTTTCGAGGTTCGAGCACCCAGCTCTACATCCCCGCCTTCACCCAGAAGGATTTTAAGTCCACTAGCTTGTCCACAAAGGACTCCCACAAAGGGAACCTCCACCGAGGATTTAGGGCAATAACAATTACAAGGAGTACCCAACTCCTCTCCTTACAAACACAACCTCCTCCTTGAGGCACAACTCCAAGCCAACAAACTATCACCTCCCAACTTGAGGATTAACACAAGGATCACCTCACAACTTAAGGGATACAACCCAAATGCACAACCTCCTCAACACAATGAGGGAAAGGCACAAAGCCAAGCAAATGAAGGGTTTACAACTTGGTGGTCTAAACAACAACCACAAACAATTTCTTTCCCACACAAAAATCCTATAGAATAAGATAGTAGATGTAGCTCAAGTGTGGAGAAAACAAAGTGTTTAAAACAAAGAAAAATCACTTGGGAAATCACCACAAAGATATTGAATGATAGAATCAAACCAAATTCCCAAAGACTATTTTTCTTTGAAATATCAAAAACACTTTCAAACAATAAGATTGATCTTTTTAGCACAAAGAAACTCTTTTTAAAACTTGTAAAAATACTAGAGAAAGCTCAGAAATTTTAGCCCAAAAATTCTTAGAGAAAACAGTCCATCAATGGGGTATTTATAGCCCTAAAAAAATATAGTCGTTGGCAGCAGATTCTGCCAAAAATGGCCTACCGGTCGACCGGACGGTCGACCGCCCAACGGTCAGATTTTGACCGTTGGCAGCTACCGGTCGACCGCTCGGTCGACCGAAATAATCAGAGAGCTCTGCTCTCAGGCCCGGTCGACCGCTCGGTCGACCGTCCAAAGTGCCAGCCAGACGTGCACAAGGCTGTGCACATCGGTCGACCGATCAGTCGACCGGCTACTGGCTCGGTCGACCGTCCGGTTGACCGACCTAGCCTGTCAGGCACAGAACTGGGTCAAAACAGGGTCAAAAATTATCTCTAATAAATCACTTTAAATCTTCTAAAATTCTGTAAGAATTATTTTATCATTTTACAGTGATAAACAAACTTGTGATAAAAATTTCAAGACATATATCAAGCATATTGAATCATTTTTGAGTCTTGTAAATTTTATCAAAATCAAAACTTGTATTTTCTAAAACTTAGATTTTTGAATGGAAAATACATTTTGTCCAAAACTCATCCAAATACAAAAACATGATATTTAAACACTTTGAAGCATGTTGCATATGGATAGAAATCCAATATACAAGAAACATATACATATCCATGTTTTTGACTTTAATTCCAAAATATGTTTTGTTGAAAATACCAAAACATAAACCACATGAATAAGTGAGTCAAAACTAAGTTTGTCTAGGAAGTTAAGCATGCATGTATATAGAATGAATCTACTATACATAAAACCATGTAAACTTGTTTTGATCTATCTATTCATGAAACGAAGATCGGTTAAACAAAAAACGGAAAAACCGAAAACCAATATTCAAAACATGAAACGTGTGTGTTGTGAACTTGAGCATATCATACTATTCTAATCTTTACAATTTGGATCTAAATATAAAACTAAACTATGGTACCGATGTCTTCTTGTAGAGCGCTGTCTCCAAGCCGACTCGATCCAAAACTCCTTGATCCACCGAGCAAGTGCTATATATGATCTTTGACGCTCGGGCTCTTGAATCAACATGTGAAAGCTTCCAAATCATCTTGTTGAAGCTAATCACCAACTAATAACTTGATTAATGATCTGAAACTAAAATCACAAGATTATTAGTACACATAACTACATGAGTTAATCATCATCAAAACTAGAGTGGAAAGCCTTTGGGCCAACAATCTCCCCCTTTTTGATGATGACAAAACTCATGGAGTTATATATGCATGGATTAAAGTTAAGCTTCAAAGAAGCTCCCCCTTAACTCATGCATAAACAAATAAACATAAATATGCAATGAAGGCTCTTAAACATGAATGCATATCTATGCATAAACAATAGAGAGGCTCTAGATACCAATGAAATGTTCAAAAACAAAACATGCTCTAGATACCAATTAAAATTAAACTAAATTAAACTTAATATATGCAAAAAAAAAATCAACATGCATATATAAAACTTCTCAAATAATTCTCCCCCTTTTTGTCAATCATCAATAAAGGGGTAAAAACTAAACCAAATCAATAAATTTTTCTCCCCCTTTTTGTTCGAAACAAAGAATCAACAAAGGGTTAATAAAAAATGTTCTCCCCTTTTTTGTCTAAAATAAAAACAAAACCAAATAGGGGTGACAATCAATTAAGATATCAATTGAAAATATGTCAAAGTAGCATTTTGATACCAATTGAAAGTAAATATAGATCAATAAAATAACTGTTATATGCTATATACATTCATGAAGAGGAAGATGTGAAGCTTCCCTACATAGATACATTACATGAAGGAGGGATGACAAGCCCTAATTCACATAACGTACACCATGCAATGCATAAGAGGAGATGTGAAGCTCCCCCTACACACGTGTACCACATAAAGAAGAGATTGTCAAGCTCTTCAATACAAGATACACTCATCATGAATCTATATGTAGAAGAGATGTTAAGCTCTCCTTGCATATAGGCAATATAAATCAAAAACTTTTGACTATTTTCTTTAGACAAAATTTTGAGATACCAAATTTTAAAAAAAACATTCAAATAAACATCTTGATATCAAAAGAGAGTATTTTTTTTTAAGTATATGATATTAATTTAAAATTTTTATTTTCTATCATAAAGCAAGGGAGTGGAAATACAAATACCAATTGTAAATATGAAAATCAAATTTTCTCCCCCTTTATGAAATACCAATAAAAACAATGCTTAAGCTTGAAATAAGATACCAATTGAAAATTGAATCAATTGAAACAAAATTGAAACTCAAGCTTAGCATGAACACAAACATATATATGTATAAAAATTAGATACCAATAGAAATTGATATTCTTTGAAAAACAAACATACATATACGAAAATATATGAGTATACAATAAAAGTCAAAAATTGATACCAATTGAAATAATTTCAATGATACCAATTAAAACAACAATAATGATCAAGTGTAAACATCATATAACTACCACCCAATCATGGTTCAAGTTTTAAATGATTTTCATTTTAAAGCATACATGAACATGATCTCCCATCCAACCTCCCATTGAAGATAGGGGTTTTCAAAAATAGGTTTGAAAATAGAATACAGTTGAAAATCTCTACCATAGTGAAGAATACGAACTAGTTAAATGGAAAAACTTTTAAACTAGTACGAAATCCTTCAAGTAAGGAATAAAACAAAATTGTTTTTCATAAAACACATGTAAATCACATGATCACTAAACACTCAAAGTCCATAAAGCCTATATCATACTCATGAAAATAAAATCATGAGAAAACTAACAAGGTGAGTGAGCAAGTGTTATGTGACTCATATCAACATGAAAATATTCAATTAAGCTCAATTTAAATTCCTTAAACATGAAACATGAAAATCTAAAATTTTTCAATAAAACAAATTATACTTGATAAATCTTCGGTAAAAACCGGCGTGTCCTAAGAAGGATTGAATATCCTTCACGTATTTGGGCATGGGAAGCTTAGTAATAACCTCAATTTTGGCTCTATCTACTTTAATTCCTTTCTTAGAGATTTCATGACCTAAAATAATTTCATGTTTTATCATGAAGTGGCATTTCTCCCAGTTCAGTGTCAGATTTTTTTCTCAGCACAACACTGGAGGACAAGTTCTAAATAGTGGAGACATTGAGTGAACGAATCTCCATAGATAGAGACATCATCCATAAAGATTTCTAAGAATCGTTCTAGCATATTAGAAAAAGGACTCAACATGCAATGTTGAAACGTTGCTGGGGTATTGCACAAGCCGAAAGGCATTCGACGATAAGCAAATGTCCCAAATGGACATATGAATGTAATGTTTTCTTGATCCTCAGGAGCAATAGGAATCTGAATATATCCCGAGTAACCATCCAAGAAATAATAATACTCGTGGCCTGCCAAACGTTCAAACATTTGATCAATGAAGGAAGTGGAAAATGGTCCTTATGAGTTGCAGCATTAAGCTTCCTATAGCCAATGCAAACTCGAATCTTCGTGGAAAGTCGAGTTTGGACCAACTCTTTGTTCTCGTTTTTCACTACGGTGAAACTTAATTTCTTTGGAACCGCGTGGACAGGACTGACCCATTGGCTATCAAAAATGGGATAGATTATCCCATTGTCTAAGAGTTTCATAATTTTAGCATGAACAACCTCTTGTATTATAGAGTTTAACCTACGCTACGGGTCTCTATTAGATGTTGCATCTTCATTGAGATGAATACGATGTTGAACTATGGTTGGACTCAATCCTTTGATATCGGTCATAGTCCAACCAATGGCTTTCCTATGTTTTCTTAGAATTACTTTAAGATCTTCTTTTTGTCCATCGTTTAAATACGAGGCAATGATGACAGGAAAGGTCACTTGTTCGCCTAGATAGACGGTGCTTGAGATGCACAGGTAAGGCTTTCAATTCTAAGAAAGAGGAAGGCTCACTGGAAGGATGAGTCAAATTTGTTGGCTCCATATTTGGTGAAATAGGGTTCAAGGCCCAATTCATAGCAGACTCAACAACCTGATCATGATTAAAGTCGTCAGACTCTAACCCGAAGTCACACTCAGTTTCTTTTTCAATTCTTCCCTGTGCTCACTTGTTAAGTTCTCAATGAGGTTGACTTCAAATGTTTGGTCCTTAACATCACGGGGGTATTTTCTTAGGTTGAAGACATTGACTTCTCTAGTTATGTCCCCAAGGTTAACCTCATGAACCCATTCCTACAATTGATGATGACATTGGCAGTAGTAAGGAATGGTCGTCCTAGGATAACAGGAGTTTGAGCCCTAGGATTGGACATAGGTTGTGTCTCTATAACTATAAAATCAACGGGGTAAATAAAATTCCCAACCCGGATAAGGACATCATTAATTTTTACCTTTAGAACTTTTACTGAACGGTCAGCCAGTTAGATAGTGACTCGAGTTGGACTAAGATTGCCCAACCCGAGTTGTTGATAAACTGATAATGGAAGCAAGTTGATACTTGACCCAAGTCAAGAAGTGCACGACTAATCTCGGCTTGTCCTATGGTGCAGGCAATGGTGGGACAACCTGAATCCTTATACTTGACAGGGATCGGACCCGACAGTAGCTCACTAATGCTAGTGGCTAAGAAGACCTTTTTGGTACATTAGTCTTTCTCTTCTTGGTGCACATGTCCTTAAGAAACTTGGTATAGGATGGGACTTGTTGGATGGCATCAAGAAGTGGCACATTTATCTTCACTTGATTGAAGATCTCAATTATCTTATCCATGTGTGGATTTTGCTTGTTGTTTTTCAGCCTATTAGGAAGTGGTACTATAGGCTGGTACACCTGACTGGCTAACTTATCTGTTTCAGATTCGTCAGATTTGAAAGGATTGGGATTAGATGAGGTGAATGCTTGATTGTGGTTGTGCTGAATGGGATGAGATGGTGCTGACATTTGATTATCAACTTTCTTTCCCGATCTCAATGTATGACAACATTATATTGAGTCAATGAATGATCCTTAGCCAAATGAGCTTGTTGAGAATTCCTAAGATTCATTATTGGCTGGCTAGGCAAGATACCCTTTTATCTCTCATTCTGTGGAGTGGCTAATTGGCTCATTTGAACCTCTAGCCTCTGTATAGTTTGTATGAGAGAATCTTAGTTCTTCATGTATCTTTCCATGTTTCTCTCAAAATTAGTCATCTCCTTTCTAGTTGAGGATTCTAGAAGGAAAACTGTGGAGCTTGGTTGGGAAAGTTTTGTAGATAGTTTGAAAAGTTAGGTGGATGGTTAGGAGAATTATGATGGAAATTGAAAAAGTTTGGTTGATGATTGGAAGAATTATTAGCTTGATGGAAGTGGCTTGCATGATTTGACCATGAGTGGTCATTGTTATTTTGGCTCCATGAGAAATTCGGGTGATTTCTCCAGCCAGGATTATACATTGGTGCATAAGGATTATTGTTCGGCCTTGAAAAGGCCGCATTCATCGGTTCTAAAAAATGTTGTTGAGCTTGAAACACATGACACTCCTCAAACACATGATTCATGGCTTAATAGTAAGTATAGCCCGGAGTTAGAAATTGGTTTGGGCTGACTTGATTGACTGGACTTGGTTCCTTAGTTTCTAAAGTTTCCAATCTTCTCGCTAGGTTAGCTAACTTAGCCTCGTTAGTTATGGATGATTCAATAGAATGGAGACCTCCTTTTGAAGAGATAGAGTTTGAGTTCCTTGAGGTTTCATTAGTAGGTTCCCATTGGATGGTCTTTTCAGCTAGATTCTCATATAAATCCCATCCTTCATTCTCATCCTTCTGCAAGAATCCCTTTTGGCACATGCTTTCTAAAAGGGTCTTGGTAGAATAGTCTAAATCATCATAAAGAATTTGACATTGTCGCCATTTCTCTATTCCATGATGAGGACATTGGACAAGGAAGTCTTTGAAGCGTTCAAAATACCTTCAAAACGGTTCACTAGGTTCTTACTTGAACTGCATGATGTTTTTCCTAACGAGAGCGATCTTGTGAATTGGATAAAATTTCTTCAAGAAGACCTTGATGAAACCATCCCAAGATGTGATAGAGCCGGCCGCTAAGCTGTAAAGCCATTTCTTGGCTAAGTCCTTAAGAGCGAAAGGGACAAATCTCAACCTAATAGCATCATCTATAAGGTGTGAAATTCTTATCATTAGACATACTTCCTCAAATTCTCTTATAAAAAAATAAGCATCTTCGGAGTTTAAGTCATGAAACTTGGGGAGTGTGTTGATGAACTGAGGCTTGAGCTCAAAATTGTATTCACCAACCGATGGAAGTTGGATGCAAGATGGAATTGAGGTTCTAATGGGATAAAACCTATCCTGCAAAGATATCAGATGAGCCATAAGAGGATTTGGTCTTGATTCAAACTTGGGTGGTAATGTGTTTCTAGTCAACCTAGATGAATTAGGGTCTCTTGACCATACTGGCATACACAAACACAATCACAAACAAGTTTACAATAGTCCACAAGAGTAAACAACCAAGCCAAGTCTAAGGTAACCTTGACATAGACAACTCCTAACTGGTTGATTGTCCACAGGAGGTATAATGCAGACTTTGATCACAAGCTAATTAGCCAGGTCAGGTAAGATTGGTGGGAGGTATCCGTGCAAAGCGACAGGCCTAATTAAACCAACCACAAGCCTTCGGGGTTTCGCCCCTCAATCCCTTTCCCAGATATTGATTTGACAGGAGTCAAATTCTAACACTTTCCCCCTTAGGATAATCTCCAAGTCAGTTCGAGATGTCCCTAAGGCCAATGTCTATCAGATTTTACTTAGGCTTAGGTTGTGCGTGCTTGGAGATGGTTTGTGGGCTAAGAAAGGATAATGACTTTCCCACCTTATCTTGATTTGGGTTTTGCCCTTAGAATTGATTGTGCAAAGTGTGCAAGATATAGAAAAGTAACATTTAAAAGCAAATATCACCCAAGAATATTTTCTAAACTATATGCTATGCATACGTACCTTGTCTCCAACTATCTTCAACAGTAATTGTAAAATAAACGTAATTAGATAAATACCTAGAATGCAAGTTTAAACATTTTTAAACAATTAACAATCAGATTAGCGTTGGATTAAAAATAGGGATTGTGAATATCAGATATAGTAAGAATAATAACACAAAAACTTTATTTTTGCAAGCAATTTGTCCAGCAAAAAAAAGTTTTTAGTAGTCTTACAAAAATTTCAACTTTTGCACTACAATTTCATGAAATTATGTTTCATACTTTCGAGAGTAGGGGCACAGAATAACAAGTCTTCTCCTGCAAAACTTGAATGCTAAATCTGAATCTTGACGTCCCTGAAATAAAACACCAAACATTTTAAAAAATAATTACACCATTCTCTCCCCGGCAACGGCGCCAAAAATTGATCGTGAAATGAAAGTGATAAGAATTACCGTGTAGCTTTGGGCTAACGGGTCGTGTCCACGAGGAGGAATGTGATAGAAGGTTTTCGGTGTTTTTGTTAAGTAACAACAAATGGACTTGGTGTCTTTCTTTCTTTTTTTATAAATTGAAAAAGAGAATGGAGAGAAGGGAAATGATTAAAAAAAATTGAAGGCTTTGGAAAAGGTGATTTTTTGAAAAGCTTGAAGAGTGATTTGTTGTTTTTAATATAGGAAGAAGATCTGGACTTACTATCTCACTACTCAACGATGTGTTTTTCTCTTGAAATTTTTAGTGCCTCAACTTGATCATAGGTAAAAACTTAAGCTTGAGTTTAGAAAGTTTTAAGCAAAGCAAATAAGATAGTTTGAAAAAGTTAACTCTTTTTTTTTTAAGAAATCATCTTGAATTGAATGTTAAATCATCAAGTATTTCAAGTATGAAATAAAAACAAGTTCAAGAAATGTTTTAAAAGAAGTAGAAGTTTAGAAATTCAAACCCATCCTCATTTGCCTTCAAGAACACTTTCAAAGAAGAAAGGCTTAGTTTAGGCATGCATATGATTCCATCGGGTCTTTACATCAAAATCATTCAAAAAGAAGAGGGATAGAAGAGAGGAACAATAGTGAGCCCAGAAAACAAATTTAGCTACTCATGAAAGATGAAAAACAATACATATAAATAAAGTAAGACATACCCATGAATTAGAGTGAAAGAAGAGAAAGCTTGATCCTTTTATTGATGTTACTTCAATTTTCAGATTACAATCACTCTATTCCTCACTTCACTGGTATTTGAACTGAACTACAAATTATAAAATAGAGATACAACTTCTATACTATCTAACAAAAAGCCTAAACCTTAAAAATAAAGAGAAAAACTTAAAACTAATTTTCGATCCCTTTTCTTTGAAAAATATAGTATTTATAGGCAAAACCCAAATGAGGGAGGGCGTACAGAGATAGGGGGAGCAAACGCTCCCCCAAAAATAATCAAACGATCGCAAAAACGCGGCTTTGGCTGTGTTTTCGCGGCCTGTGGCTAGGTGACCACAGCCGGGGGGTACACCTCCTTGTTTTATGTTCTGACTTTATCTCCTGCTGGTTTTCCCGTTTCAGCTCCACGATTTGATGAAACAGCCTTTGATCTTTGTCTTCAACTACTTGATCTGGGAAGATTCATTTTAACCAGTTTTCAACCTCTCTGATTTGCCATGACCTACTCTGATTTCCTGATTTTAAATTAATTCTGAATTAAATCAGAATTTGATGGGCTTTTGGGCTCGTTTCTCTTTCCTATCCTTTAGTAATGGGCCTGCATTTTTAAAAGAAAAATAGGACTTATTAATATAATTTATTTAGATCATAAACTTGGTAATGTGACAATAAATATGCAATATATGTGACTGATCACCTATAAAATTCCCTCCAAATTTATTGAAACCCCGTTATTGTCTAGACAAATTTCAAAATATTTTGGACTTCATGTTGACTTTGACTTTCGTGATTGTACTTGCAATCTTCTGAAGTACTCTAAGCTTGATCTTGTCTGGATTCTGGTATTCGTGAGCGTATTGTTAAACTACTTAAAGACCCAGGGAAAATCATTATAAGTATCTAGAAACACAGTTTAGAACTTCTTTGCTATCATTTGTTTATCGGTGTACTCTTTGAATTGGTTGAATGTTGATTTCTTTTGCCAGAATTATAAATTGTTGCAAAAGAGATAAGATGGCACTCGTGTAAGACTCGACTGTCGCTTTTTGTGACTCTTGAACGCGACCTTTGTTTATGAAGACTTGGCTCTTATGTTAAACATGACATTCATTTGGTTGTCGCGTTTGGAACACGATGGCTGTGTTTGAAATGCGATGGCCATCTTAGAAGCTTCGAGATGTGATCCTTGTTTGGTAGAATAGGAGAGGTGCTAATCATAATTCTCGTTTTCATTGAGAAAATTAAGGGGATTATTGTCAGACGTATAAGCTTTAATATGATAGAAATTAATTTTACGCGGTAGAGGAAACCGTTAACTTAGCAGCTGAAGGTGTGATTTTAACAAATTTTGGTACTTCCCTTAAGGAAGTGAGTAAGAGGTGTAATTTTAACCAATAGGACGTATGATTTTAACCATAGGTCTCAAAAGTAGAGGAAATTTTACTGTGAGAGTGTAAGTTTTAACATGACATGTTAATTTTATGTGTCACAGATAATGGTTAACTTAGAAACTGAATGTTTGATTTTTAACCAAATTCGATACTTCTATTGAGAAAGTCGAGTAGATAATAGAGGTATGATTTTAACCATGTTCCTCATTTAGAAAATAGAGGAGATTTTATAGTCTGAGATGTAAGCTTTAACATGATAGGTTAATTTTTTTTTGTGAGAAAATTGACAAGTAGAAGTCTTATTGTCAGAGATGTAAGTTTTAACATGACAGATTCGATCTGTAATTCATTCTTTTGAGGACACGAGTACAACTTACTATAGATCTATCATCCTTAATGCTACCGCTATAGCTAGTGGCTATGGGTGTCGTGATCTATAAGGAGGGACTGCGTTAAAAGCTTTTAGTAAGTTTCTTTTCAAGTTCACAAAAACAGGTTAAATGTTCTTCTTTGTATTAGAAAGAAAACGAAAAAAAAATGTTAATATTGAAATACGAGAAGATGGAAGAAGAGACTGTGTTGTTATATTTTAAAAGAAAAGAAAACTAACTTAAAAGAAAGATTAAATTGATGAAGAAAGAGTGGTTTAAAAGTGGGATTCTAAACTAAGAAATTAAAATAAAAAAACTAAATAATACTTGCCTCTTTGGCACTTGCTTACCATGGATCCATCGCAACGACTTACCTTAGCTTGAAGGCGAGCAAAGCATCGCATATAGGATCTTCCTCATTTCCAACCTAAGCTATTGAATGAAAGTGCAAATAGAAAATAAAAGAGAAATGGTTATCCATTACCATAAGCCATCAATGACACTTGCAAGGGTAAGGCATATTCGAGACATCGGATTCATTTGGATTACAAGCACCTTAGAGGAAAGTTAAATAATGAAAATAATAACATAAAATGTAATATTCGATTAAATTGAAAAACTATGAAAGAAAGGAGAAAGAATTACAAAGGTGTCACTCACAATACAACTCTCTCTTTTACTCACATGAATCTCTTCTCTAACCTAAGTTACATAAAGAAAATGAAAAGTTACGTAAGATGAAAAAGAAAAAATCTAAGTTAAAAATTAGAAATAAAAACTAGCCTAAATTCTCTACTGAGTGGTGCCCCTTTGCTTTCTCTGGTGGTGGTATTTATAGGTTGAAATGGATAAGGGAGAGCATGCTTGAAAATAAGACCAAAACGCTGGCCAATGAAAAGATCTTCGAATAAGGTTGGAGATAAGATTGGTGAAATGGACAAAATTGCTTGCCCAACAGAAAAAATCTTCTGATAATATCTCTTTTGGATCTCTGAATTTTAGCAATATTCCTTTAATACTTCAAGCTAACCAAATTGATTCTTCTAAATCTAATTTTAACTGTATTTTTGGCTTTATCTTCAGTTAACCAAATATATCTAATTAAGTCAAAATTTAACTGGCTTTTATTTGATCTTATCGCTCTCCTTTTATTAATACAAATCTGCAAAATAAGACATTAAGATAAGAAATTAATAGGATTTATTACAGGATAAATGTGAGAATGTAATAAAAATGATGCAAAATACGTATACGATCACACTTCCACACCTATCTTTTGCTCGTCCTCGAGCATGACAAGAAAATTAAATCTAAGAATTTATTAGACCACTTTCGCAGGTCACGTAACTATACTGAGCATGTGCAGTAAGCCTTTAAACTTCTAGGTTTTCCCTAGAGGAGGAGTTGTAGTCTTCTGAGGGTTTTCAGTGAATTCACTAACAAAATCCATAAAGAAAGAAAAACAAAGCGTTCGTATTTTGAAAACGCATTTTGAAAGAGGAAAAAACATATTTGAAGTATTCTTGCAAAAATTCAGGTAATCTATAAGTCTTAGGATTGTGAAAACTTAGTCATTCCTAAGCTGAGTCTTTACTCAAAAACTTGTTATCAATCAAGATAAGGATTAAAATTGTATTTCTCATCTAGTCTATTATTTTATCTTAAGTCATATGCAGCTTTATGATTGTGAATGTTTTGACTAAGGGTTCTTCAACTTTAACTCTTATGTCTTATTATTTGTTACATTTTATGGCAGTAATATTCTTTAGTTCAATTAGGCTTTCTAATTTGTCCATGTAATGAGCCATTAGTCGGTGACTCCCAAACCCATGGTCTTAGGACACCGGGTGAGAAAACAACCCAAGGACTTAAGTACTCGAGCAAACAAGGCCACCAAATTAAGGAGTTTATTTACAATATGGACCACTTTTAGGCGTGAATACTTATGATTTATGAGGCACAAATACCCAGCTAAATCAAAGGATTTTTAATAATATATATATTTTATAAGGCATAAGAATCTTAATTTTTGAACCCAGGTGTGTAAGTGTATAAAGTATGCATATTTCATCAAGGTTAAAAATCAAGACTAAATTACTTTTTTAATTTTTCTTCCTAAATCTTGAAATTAAACAAATAATCTTATTTTAACCAAGTATATGAAATCCTTATTATGATTCCCCTAAGTCTTCAAATTAACATAATTTCTTACAAAATAAGTCAAATTATTGTTTCCCTTTTCAAAAAGTTTTTAAAAGAAAAGAACTTTTTAAACAAAAAAGAAAGAAAATCTAACCTATGTTAGAACCCTCCCCCATACCTATCTCATGCATTGTCCTTAATGTATGAATGAATGTATATATGCATGAAAGAGAAATACGGGAAGGAAAAATATTACCTTAAGGTGGTGATTTCGGTGGTTGTCGGATTGGGCCAAGCGCTGCTGCCCAATCTAAATAATGAGATGGTTCACAGAATCCACCTTTGATGACCTTTTTTTTATTTACATATTTACAATCTCCAACATGAATAGAATCATTTAGGATCCTAACGTTAAATTTATCCTGGTTATATGACCAATCTTGGAATATCATCACAGAGCCATTATGGTTTATACCTTGGTCCAACAATTGAATATGATTTGATGAAATTGTTGACTTGAGCTCTAGAATGAAAGGAACGAGAACTAACACTAACTCGGGTGTATAACTCAAATCAAGCTTGGTTCAAGAGTCAGTTTCGGTTCAAGAATTGAGTCCAAATCAAAAAATTGGGATTCATGTTCTTTTTCCAACAATGAAATGTGACTATCCAAAATAAGTGGTTCATATTCCAAATCTATATGTATGGGAATAAGTGATAGCTCAAGAATTGGGTCTAAATCGGGTAAGGATACCGGAGTCAACATTGATTTGAAATTTGGAACTGAATCACCAAATTGAAGATTGAGTTCACATTCATGTTCAAGTTCAATTTCATTAAAATGAAAACTTGTCAATTCGTTAATGGTTTGTTATTGGTCAAGTTCAAGATAGTGCGATGAGATTGAATCTTGGTTAAAGTTTTCAAGACATCGTGATTGTTGGTCCCTATTAATATGGCTAGAAAAATCTGGAATAGTCAAAGATTGGGTAGGGAGAGTTTTCTCATTCCTATACATAATTTCCAATTGAATAATTCTTTCTTCTAACCTATTGATAGACTGGGTAAAAGAATTTTGGTCTTGAATCATGTATTCCATACTATTTTTAAAGTCACATAGTTCTTGTTGTGGTGGGACTTGAAAAATGGAGTAAGGGTTTTGAATTTGAAAATTTTGTAAGACACTCAAGTCTATTTAGTTTTGAGATTGCAAGTACTCAAGTATGACTTTCTCACTCCTTTTAGTGTCAAATCCTTCTTCCATAGGTTGATTAGAAAAAGGAGTATATGAAGATGATTGTTGGAAAGGTGGTTGATAATATAACTCCGAATGTTTTTTCCCCACTGACTCAGTGAAGAGTGGTAATGATTATACCAATCTTGTTCATAATACTGGGCCTGGGATATATACTTCTTCGGATAAAACCAATCTGGCATACTTGGTTGGTTATAGTTATAAAATGCCAGGTTGGTGTTATCCGAAAAAGAGATCGGGGTGTAATATTGATTACTATTAAAATTGAAAGAATTGTTGTTATAATCTATTTCATACAAACTGACAAAAAAAAGAACAAATAAACAAACTAAAAGAAAGAAAAATCTAGCCTACGTTAAGGTAGACCTTAGTCTAGACGACTCCTAACTTGTTAGACTATCCACGGGAGATATATTGTAGTAATCTAACCACAAGTTAATCGGCCAAGTAGGGGTAAGACCAGTAGAAGGTGCCTGTGCCTGAGCGATGAGCCTAATTATACCAAACTATTATTCTTCGAGATTTTGCCTTTTAATTCACAATCTTTGACACTGATTTGACAAGAGTCAAACTCTAACAACTTTCCCCATAGGTCAATCTTCTAAATGAGTCTGAGATGTCTCTAGGGCCAACTTCTACTCAGTTTTAGTTAGGCTGAGTTAGTGAGTGAGGAGATGATTTTTGAGTTAATGGAAGGTAATGACTTTTCAACTTTATCTTGTTTAAAGATATGCCCTTAATCATTTTCATGCACGTGTGCAGATATTTAGCAAAAAAGAACACTCAAGGTGATGAAAAAAGAATGTTTTCTATATTAAATGCTATGCACACATACCTTGCCTCTAATACTCTTCAATAGTAAAAAAATATAATGAATTAAATAAGTGGCTGAAATGTAGTGTCTAATCATTTTTTAGTATTTACAAACACGTGTTACTGTTGAATTTAAAAATAGTGTGCAATATTAAACAACAGAGAAGAATATTAGTTTCAGAACCTATATTTTGTAGTGGATAATCCTTGCAAAAAATATGAATCAGTAGTTCTACAGAATAACCGCACAAATGCGGCTTTTGTTGTGTTTTCACTACAGTTCTGTATTTTCATGAAAACTATTTTCTAGAGCAAAGGCACATGCTAGCAATAGTCCTTCTGCAACTACTATTTTTCTAAAATTCAAATCTACACACAAAAATAGAGAAGAAAGAAGTTAACCAATTAAGTAAATTAAAAAGATTACTTATCGTCCCTCCCCGGCAATGGCGCTAAAATTTGATTGAGTTTGAACCTGCACAGAAAAATATAATATTTAAAAACGTGCTAGGTTCTCAATGCTACCGCTATAGCGAGTGGCTATGCGGGTCGTGATCCACAAGGAGGTATTGCGTTTGAAGCTTTTAGTAAGTTTATTTTTTTAAGTTTACAAAAACAGGTTAAAGCATTCTTCTTTATTTTAGAAAGAAAAAGGAAAAATGTTAATTTTGAAAAAGGAGAAGATGGAAAAGAGATTGTGCTGTTGTTGTTTTAAAAGAAAAGAAACTAACTGAAAAAGAAAGATTAAATTGATGAAGAAAGAGTGATTTAAAAGTGAGATTCTAAACTAAGAAATTAAAATAAGAAAAACTAAATAATACTTACCTCCTCGGCACTTACTTATCGTGGATCCATTACAACGACTTATCATGGCTTGAAGGTGAGCAAAACATGGCATATATGATCTTCCTCATTCCCAACCTTAGCTATTGAATGAAAGTGCAAGCAAAAAATAAAAAAGAAATGGTTATCCATCATCATAAGCCATCAGTGACACTTGTAAGGGCAAGGCATATTCGAGGCATCAGATTCATTTGGATTACAAGCACCTTAGAGGAAAGTAAAATAAAAAAAAAGAAAAGAATAACATAAAATGCAATCTTTGATTAAATTGAAAAACTATAAAAGATTTAAAAAGAAAGAATTACAATGGTGTCACTCTCAATACAACTCTTTTTCTCTCTCTTACTCACATGAATATCTTCTCTAACCTAAGTTATATAAAGAAAATAAAAAAGTACATAGAAACAAAAAGAAAAAAACCTAAGTTAAAAACTAGAAACAAAAACTAGCTTAAACTCTCTCTTAGTGGTGCCCCTTTGTCTTCTGAAGTGGTGGTATTTATAGGTTGAAATGAATAAGGAAGAGCGTGCTTGAAGATGAGACCAAATAACTGGCCCACAGAAAAAAAAATCTTCTGATAAGGTGAGAGATAAGGTTAGAAATATAGACAAAATCACTTGCCTACAGAAAAGATCTTCTGATAATATCTCTTTTGATTCTATGGATTTTAATAATATCCCTTTGATTCTTCAAGTTAACTAAATTAATTCTTCTAAATTTGATTTTAACTGTATTAATTTGGCTTTACCTTCAGTTAACCAAATAGATCCAATTAAATCAGAATTTAACTGGCTTTTATTTGGTCTTATCTTCTCTCCTATCATTAAGACAAATCTACAAAACAAGACATTAAGATAAGGAATTAACAGGATTTTTACAGGATAAATGTGAGAATGTAATAAAAAAAATAATGCAAAATACATGTATGATCACATTCCATAGGAGGGAATTGGTAAAAGATTTTGGTGGTATTAGTTCTCTTAGGATTTTTTTTAGCAGATCCATAC
Source organism: Agave tequilana (assembly GCA_038442645.1). Lineage (NCBI taxonomy): Eukaryota > Viridiplantae > Streptophyta > Magnoliopsida > Asparagales > Asparagaceae > Agave > Agave tequilana. The sequence continues at coordinate 100,240 of JAVJIF010009377.1, forward strand.
TTATCAACTATTTTGGTTTGCTTTTACTAACTACCATTTAAGTTGGGCTGGCCATGTTATACTCCTTAGCATGATGAGTTGTCGGGAATATTTTATTGTGCTTAAAAATCAACATATTCCTCTATCCTTAGCCGTTGGAGGTGTTGGATTGCTATGTCACTTTGAGGGACTTTTTGTCTGTAGTAGGATGTACTTCCAGTACTTTTTACTCCATGGATAATCTTTGAGATTATACCGATGAAATGACTTTGACTGTCTAGAGGTGATTGTTAAGTGTGGTAGTGTAGAATGCGTACCATTATGAATCTGGAGTTGATCTCCTTCTTGATTGATTAGTCGGTGCACTCTGTAACACCCCGTTCTCAGAATACGTACTTAGATACGCATTTTGATTTTGATAGATTTATAATATTTTTTATTTTATCCCGGAATTTATTTTTGCTTTGTGTTTATTTATAACATCATTTTGTATTAGATCCAGATTCGTGGACTCAGAGTCAGCCCTAGTCTGAACCGGGGACCCGACCCTGGTGTATTGCTCGATTTGATCTTTTTGGTAGTTAGATTTAACCAATTTCAATTTTAAATATTATTTTTCAATATTTTAGATTTTTCATGATTTTCTGGAATTTTTCTGAATTATTTTACAAAATCATCAAAACCGCTGGCGATCTGTATCGCCTACCAATTCCTATATTTTTAGTTTTTGAACAAAGCTAAATTTTTAGAAGCAGTTTTCACATTACTTTTTAGAATCTCATTTTCTATCTAAATGCATTTTAGAGATTTTTTGAATTTATTGAAATTCGACCGGTTTAGTATCGACTGATATCATTGGAAGTTTTCAAGATTTTTAATTTGAAAACTAAATTGAATTTCTTCAATCTGATTTTATCATGTACCTTGATATAATATTTTCAATTTTTGAAAATTTCTTAGATATTTCTGAACTAGTCAAATTTTGACTAAATATAATATTATTATAATTGTTTCTTTCCTTCCTTCTTTCTTTCTTTTTCTTTCTTTTCCCTTGGCTCCATGCTGCCGACCTAGAGCCCCCATCAGCTCTCCTATCACATGCCCATCTCCCATCTCATCACTCTCTCCTTTTCCTTTTAAAACAAAACACAAAAATAATCTTTCTCTCTCCCTATCTCTCTTTCACCCTCACTCTCTCCCACAATCTCATCTCCTCTCTCCCTCCTTGGATCCGCTACCGACCAGCACCATCGCCGGCGCCATCTCCGACCATCTCCTCCACCAAGCTACCCCACATCATCTCCCTCTCCAACTCCATCTCCAACAACAACAACTACAGGGCCGTTTGTTTCACGTAAAAGTCCGTAATTCGTAAATGACTTACAATCCAGTTACAACTACAGCGTTTGTTTGGACCGTAATTCGTAAAAGAATTACACAACCCAATTTCCACTCACTTGCAACCCAATTATCACTCACTTACAACCCAGTTACAGTTAATTTTGTGGTCCGTCATTCAAGTGGGAAAGTAATTAGACCAACACGCAAGACAAATCTTTGCCGATGAATCAACATGAGGCACGCATTCACCATCACGGAGTTTAGTAAGTTTTTAGCAAGGTAGTAAGGTTAGCTAGTCATGATTTTCTCCATCTTCAAATCTTTTACAAGTTTTCTTTTCTTTTTAGTGTTAATCCAAAAGCCAATCTTGTTTTGATTTCTTTTCATTTTCCATCATGAACATATCCACCGATTCTTTCATTTCTTTTTCCATGTTTTATTCATTCTTTTAAGACAAAGAAGAATCTTTGTTTTCTTTCTTCACTACGAACCGTAACGCTTCCATCGCAAGCTCTCCCTGAGAATCGACTCGGTATAGCCATGCTATAACGGAGATTGGAAAGGATACATTAATCATTTGAAATACATTTGTGGAGTGATCAAGCACTAAGGTTGACTCTAAACCTTCCCTCTTTTACATAATATCTGTGCAAATACTTCACACTATCTTTTCCTCATCAATTTTGGCGCCGTTGCCGGGGAAAGCAACGGTTTTTGATTTCAAGTGAAGAACTAAACGAATCTTCTTCTCTGTTGCAGGTTACAGGTGAAGAAAATAGGAAAATTTGCATTGCAGAAACATATAAGTGGCTCTGGGCCTCTGCTCTCGAAAGCAGAGACCAGTTGCCCTCTGAATTGCCGCGAAATCTGGGCAAAAGCCGCAGTTCTGCGGCAAGGAGGAGAGGACTACTGACAATTTTTCTGCAGGGTCTCTGACTCTGTAAAATACAGCTGCTTCAATACTTAATTTCTTGTGTGCTTCACCATACTCCTGCTAATAATCAACAGTAAAAAAATTGGTTGCAAAGTTAAAAATTGATTAGACATTTGCATTTTAGGCACGTGTCTTTTAAATTCATTTACTTTTGCTGTTGAAGAGTGTTGGAGCAAGGTACGTTTTGCATTGCATGTAGACTAGGAATCATCTCTTGCTTGATTTTCATGCTTTGAGTATATGCTAGTTATATATTTCATACACTTGCACAAAATCGATTCTAAGGGCATCACCCATAAATAAGATAAGGTGGGGGATTTCATCACCCTTTCCTTAGCCCAAAAACCACTATCCCAGCACTCACTAACCTAAGCCTAATTTAAAAAAAAAAATAGACGTTTGCCCTAGGGACATCTCGGACTCACTTAGGAGATTATCCTAAGGGGGAAAAGTGTTGGAACTTGACTTTTGCAAAATCAGTGTTTAGGAAAGGGATTGAGGGCCGAAAGCCCGAAGGTTGGTGGTTACTTAATTAAGGAACGTCTTTGACGGAAAACCTCCCAACAACCTTGCCCTGACCTGGCTGATTAGCTTGTGGTCAAAGTCTACACTAAACCTCCCGTGGACGGTCTAATCAGTTAGGAGTCGTCTAGGTCATAGGTCTACCCTAACTTAGGTTAGAATTTTTTTTTCTTTTTTGTTTATTTGTTTGTTTCTTTTTTTTTTTTGTATTTCATTGTGTGATATGGCTTATAATAACAATTTTTCTAACTTTAATAATAATCCATATTACACACCAACTTCATTTTCGGATATTACCAACCCGGCATACCATAACTTTGACCAACGTAGTGTGCCGGATTGGTCTTATCCGAATCAATATGACCCATACCCCCCATCTAATAACTATAATTTCCATAATAATTTCAACTCTTCACCGAGTCAGTGGGGATTCACTTACCCCGAGTATAATTTCCAACCACCTTGTCCTCCTTCTCCACCCAGTCCACAATATTTTCAAGATACATACTCAATTCCACCAATCCAAAATAAAGCACCATCAATTTTGGAAATGAGTATGCGTGAGTCCAAACACAAATCCCAAAATCTGATGGACTCACAATTTCACTATCACTTCCAAGACAACACTTCATCTTTTCATCAAAATAATGAATTCATCAATTATGGAAAGATGCTTGAAGCCATGACTCATGCTCAAAATGCTCGAAATCGTGATATAGATATGATGGTCGAATCTCTACGTTCTCACTGTTTGACCAGATCTGGTGTCACTAGCCACTCTGTTAAAGCCGATGAGACATGTAGTTTTGAAAATCAAGATTCTATTTCAGCTCGCTCATCTGAACTTGCCCAAACTTCAAATCCCATTGACATTTTGGCAAGTTTTTCTTTTCCTGAAATAGAACTTGAAAATGAATATGATCTTGAATCCCAACTTAGTGATTCAATTCTTCTTCCTGATTCCATAATGACTCTGGTATCTTTACCTGACTTCAATCTTTTCCCGGAGTCGACATTGGATCCTGCCCAAATTCATAATGAAGTTGAATCAACCATCTATGAGGATCATATTGAACTTGACCAATTATACACTTCTGAAGATACTATTGATGAATTGGCAAGTTTTCCATTTTTGATATTGAACTCAATGAGATATGTGACCTAGATTCTCACAATCTCTTTGCTTCTGAAGACCTATTCGCTGACAAGATCATGTCAACTCGGGGTCAGTTAACTGATTGCACATTTCCGGATGTTGACCTTAGTTTTGAAGAATTGTATGGCGATGAGCTAGAATTTCTTCATATTGGAAGTAAAGAGATATCACCCATATTAGGTCACATTCCATTGTTGAAAAATACATGTGGACTGGAGTTTCAACTTCTTGACTTGGACCCAATTCCTGAACTCATTTCGACTCCTGAACCTTTACTTGACTTAAGTCACCTTCCTGAGTCGGTATTAGTTCCTGTCCTTCCTGAGTCCAAGTCAACCGTTCTATCATTTCATACACCATTCTGGGACAAGGTGGTTGACAAATTTGACTCCGAAATTAGTTATGGAATATGGAAATTAGATGGGGTTAAATACTTAATAAAAATCCTTCATGGATTTATCTTTTTAATGGGTTATATTCATGATATTTCTGGTGGGTTCCTCCGGACTCCACGCAAGACTGATTGGGTCACATTTCGTGGACCAATCAGACCGCCACCGGAACCACCACCTTGAGGTAATTTTTTCCTTCCCTCTCTATTTGTTTCATGCATACATATATCACGATGCATTGAGGACAATGCATGAGATAAGTGTGGGGGAGGGTTTACTAACTTAGAGTTTTTAGATTTTCTTTCTTTTACACTTCTTTTAGAAATCTTCCCTTTTGTATAGGAATTTTCTCTTTCTTTAAAAAACTTTTTGAAATAAGAGACAAAGTTTTGATCTATTTTTAAGAAAATTAAGATGATCTTAGAAATTAAGGAAGCCTTAATTATGACATCTTAAACCTAGTTGAAATAATAGATCTTGTTTAAAATTATAGGCTAAGTAAGATAAATTGGAGAGATATTTTTATCTTGAATTTTTTGCCTTAGATAGTATGCACTTCACACTTATACATTTTTGGGATGGAAACAATGACCAAAAAGGCCATAAAAATATAAATATAAATATATATATATATATATATATATATATATATATATATATATATATATATATATATATATATAACATCACTTATTAAGCTGGATAATTGTGCCTCAAGAAGCATGGTTATTCACGCCTAACGGTGATTAAAAGAATAATCCCCCTTAGTTTTGTGGCCTTTTCCACTCGAGTCCTTAAACCCGAGGGATGTTTTCTCATCTGGTGCCCTAAGACCTACTGGTTTGGGAGTCATCGGTTATAGGCTCGTTACATGGGTGAACTAGAAAGCCTAAACTAAGGGAAGAAAAAATATATATATATAAATAAATAAATAAATAATAAATGGCTTTATGGTTAGAGTTGAAATTCCAGAAATCTTCACTATCACAATGTGCATATTATCTAGGTTTTATAAAAGATAAAGTATTCAATCCAATTTTGAATTCTTACCTTAATTTAAGACAAGATCCTGCATGGAGACTAAGTTTAAGGGAGAATAATTATAGGTGGACTTATGACCTTAGATCACTTATATTTTTGCAAAAATAATTCGAAAACTTGTCTCTCTTTCAAAATGAATTTTCAAAACACTAACATTTGTTTTCTTTCTTTATGGATTTTGTGGGTGTAATCCGCTGAAAACCCTCAGGAGACAACACTCCTCCTCTAGGGTAACCTAGAGGTTTAACGGCTTGTTGCACGTGCTCAGTGCAATCACGTCACCTGCGAAAGTAGTGTAATAAAATTGGTAGTATAGTTTTTCTTTTCTTATTTTGCTCGGGACGAGCAAAAGAATAAGTGTGGGGGTGTGATTGTTATTCAATTTTGCATATTTTACCACATCCATACCATGCATATTGTAAATAAAAATGTGATTTTTTAATCCTTTTCTCTCTATTTTTGCAGGTCTATATTCTAATAGAGAAAAGGCCCAAAATCTCTTTAATTATCAAGAATTAAAGGAGATTAATTCAAAGCCCAAAAGAGAGCCCAAGGTTGAGCCCAGGATCTGGAGAATTCTATGCGCCAGCTCAGACTTCCAGAAGGTCCACGTGGCTAACAAACTCGTAACAAACGCGCAACAGAAATCTTGGCCTCAACGGCCAAGATTCTGCCGCAGATCCACGGCTTTTGCCGTAGATCTGCGGCAGTTACAAGGCCGTTGAGGCCCGAGATTCTCTCCAACAACCTGGGTTCCAGATACTTCTCTCTGAGGCTATAAATACACTACCAGGGCCTTCGCAGAAGGGAGAGAGAGGAAAGGAGAGGAGAGATTAGAGGATAAAGCTTTGTATTTTTATAGGATTTTCTCTAGGATTTTTTAGTGCTTTAGATCTTCTTCTTCCTCCCTAGAAATTCTGCAAAAGAGAGTTGTAAGAGAGACAAAGCTTGTGTAAACCAAGGGGTGACAACTTGTGAAGTAAGGATTAATCCATTCTCTTCTCTCTACTTGAGCATTTTCTAGTATTACTTGCTTTCTTTAATTCTAGCTTTACTTTACTTGCACTTTTATTCATGCTTTGTTTTTCTTTTCTTATGGCTAGTAGCTAACTCTTTCTAACATGACTAGCTAACCACTAACCTTGCTAACTACTAACTAATGGGTGATTGCTATCTTTAATCTTGCAAGTTGTATGGTCTTCTCTTCTCCGATGGGTTACTTTCATTGCTTGGCAAGTTCTTGTTGTAATTCCATATGATTCATGTGTGCCTCATTTAGAGCCTTGTCTTTAGAACAAGTGCCTTGATGGAACATGGAGATGGATCACCAAACATATGCTATTTGTTGTACAACTTCTTTACTTCAATTAATGAATGTTGTATCTTTTTCCTTAGCATCCCTTGAGTGTCGCTCTTTTGATTCCATTATTGAAAGTCTATCTTGTAGGCCTATGACATCTATGAGTCTACAAGACAAGTCCAAGAGTGATCACCCGTCATTCAAGTGGGAAAGTAATTAGACCAACACGCAAGACAAATCTTTGCCGATGAATCAACATGAGGCACGCATTCACCATCACGGAGTTTAGTAAGTTTTTAGCAAGGTAGTAAGGTTAGCTAGTCATGGTTTTCTCCATCTTCAAATCTTTTACAAGTTTTCTTTTCTTTTTAGTGTTAATCCAAAAGCCAATCTTGTTTTGATTTCTTTTCATTTTCCATCATGAACATATCCACCGATTCTTTCATTTCTTTTTCCATGTTTTATTCATTCTTTTAAGACAAAGAAGAATCTTCGTTTTCTTTCTTCACTACGAACCGTAACGCTTCCATCGCAAGCTCTCCCTGAGAATCGACTCGGTATAGCCCATGCTATAACGGAGATTGGAAAGGATACATTAATCATTGAAATACATTTGTGGAGTGATCAAGCACTAAGGTTGACTCTAAACCTTCCCTCTTTTACATAATATCTGTGCAAATACTTCACACTATCTTTTCCTCATCACTCATGCAGAGTAATACGAGCTAGGATATTGTCCAATTGTACCAATATGTCATCAAAGCGGAAGGAAGTATTAAGTCCTTTGGAAGGATTCTTTTTCAAGAATTCATTAAAGCGAATCTCCTTCTGTTTTTTTTGTTCCTCGGTACTAAGGCCTGGATAGGTGAGTGGCTCCTGGCGTTGTTGGTTTGGGTTCTCCGTCAGGTGTCTGGTCGTACTGTCAGTACTGTTTACCAGAACATGTACACACCAGCTGCGATGTGGAAGGCTATACTGCTAAGGCAAGCTTCTCTCCCTCTGAGTCACTAAGGGAGGATACAGTCACAGAGTCATCATCTGTTGTGAGAGAGATGACATTACATAACTTGCCTCTGAGCTTGGGCTTGCTAGTCTCCCATTGCTCATCTTGGACAATATCTAAGTGAACCCACATGATCTCTCCAGATTCTGTCATGATTAGAATGAGACCCTTAGCTTTCTGCTATTCAGCCATGGGTCAATGACATCCAATCTTGCTTTAGGGATTGGGACCAATTCGTCTTGGACTGTCATCTTCGGAAATGTTCCGAAATTAAGAGTCAAAATGTTGGCGGTGACTTTCTTTTATTCTGACTTGAGAGTCAGAACTCCAGCATCTATAAAAGTTTGGATCTTGTCCTTGAGGACATAATATCTACTGGTAGGGTGATGCACCATCCTATGAAAGAGGCAGTAATTAGGGTTATTTGTACACCCCACTTCATTAGATCACCAAGCTTCAGGTAACTTGAGCTTGTTATCCTTGTGTAGGAAATGGAAAATCGTCGCCACTTACTCATCTTTGAACGAGTACACCTTTGGTGGGAATTTGAATTCCTAATTGCCATTGGTGTTATTCTTCTGCTTTGGTTTAGTTGTCCCTGACATCTTAACGGCCATGTTTTCCTTCCACTTTGATTGAGAAGACTGAGCCGCATCACGCCTCTTAATGTTGACCCCCACTTGTTCTTGGGGACTGAGGGCTCAAATTTCTTAGCCGATTTTTCAGCTATCTCAGCTTGCCCGACAAGCTCCTTCCATGTATAGGCTTTGACAGCTCCCTCACGAACTTTCACTCTATCAAGAAAGTTATGCCGGCATATCTGGAGTAACATGGGTAACGGCATGCCTAAAGAGCACATAAGAGAAAGGTTGCAGAATCTCTAAATGTATTCCCGCATAGATTCTCCTCCTTTCTGGACTATTGAGATGAGCTTTTCCAGTCACTTCGGTATCATCCTCACAGAATCGAGAGAGGAATCGGGTTTCTAGGTTAATCCAAGAGTTAATAGAGCCACTGGGCAGGCTCTTGAACCAATCAAATGCTACCCCCTTAAGGGTACCGATGAATAGTCTAGCCATGATAGCATCATTATCTATTACATTACCAGTTTATAACCAAAAGTAATAGATATACTGGTTGGGCAAGCTCTTGCCATCGTACGTGTGTAACATAGGTGGCTTAAACTTTGGTGGGTATGGAACAAAATCCCACTCCAGCGGGTAAGGATGATTCATCCCCACCTTTTGTTGTTCATCCCTCTGGGCTAAGGATATATCTAAGACTGGATGCCTTTAATGGCCTCGGCATCGATTGAAGAGCTTCCTTCGACTTCTCAATCTTAGGATGTTCATCATCGTTATGCTCCTCTTCATTATAATTGCTTTCGGTGTCATTAGTATTCCAGTTGGTCAGGAGTTGAGCTAACATCTCTGGATGTTGCCCAAAGCTTCCTGTTATTTATGCTTCCATTCGCCGACGAAGATCATCATTATTGTTGTCGGCCATGTTAGCAGACACAAGCCCTGTTTGCACTGAGCTGATAATAGCTGAAGAGGAGTATCCACTGGCTTCCTCCTCTTCAACAGACCACTGTAAAAGGTTCCTCAATGGTGTAGGTGACATGGCTCCAGTTGATGAAGAAGGTTGTCCATAGTCATAGGGTATTGCTACCCTAGAGCGAGTACCCTGGAAGCTACCTTGTTGTTCTTCCAGATCCTAACTTAAGCCGAGGCTATAGTTAAAAACTGGGTAGCAAGTTGGATTTTGACTATAGCCTCGGCTTAAGTCAGGTTTTGATAGTAGACACAAGCCCCGTTTTTGAGCTGATAGCAGCTGAAGAGGAGTATCCACTGGCTTCCTCCTTATCATCAGACCAATATAAAAGGTTCCTTAATGGTGTATGTGATACGGCTCTAGTTGATGAAGAAGGTTGTCCATGGTTATAGAGTATTGCTACCCTAGAGCAAGTACCCTGGAAGGTACCTTGTTGTTTTACGAGAACCTGACTTAAGCCGGGACTATAGTCAAAATTCGGGGAGCTAGCTAAAGGAGTGAAGGTTCCTCATCTCCATCTTTGGGATCGAAAAAGATCCCTCCCTATGTTTATCATGTTAACAGAGGCAGCTGCAAGATGGCTCACCTTTGTTGCCTTCTTCTGGGACTCGGGTCGCTTGGAAGTTCAGGCTAACAACCGGCTGAATGCCGATTGCTAGTTTGGAGGGAAAATTGTCAGGATGGTTTTCAAACAGCAATGGACCAGAGTGCACCGTCATAAGTTGACATCCCGCTTATCCGCACTGGGATGACGAGATGTGAAAAGATTCTTCAGAGATTTGATGATATCAGTGTTGATCTTCGACTAACCGAAATGAATTTATAAAAATATAAACTTAACTGGTTTTCATTTGATGTTTTCTCTCTGATTTGCTTTAATCTTCAGTTGAACATTTGCCCTCATCCTTGATTTTGATTTAATCTGAATTTTAATGGGGCTTTGGGCTCATTTTCTCTCCTCTTTCATTTAGTAAAGGCCCTGCAAATAATTAGACAAAAAGATAATTAAACAGTAAAGTTTATTAAACAAATAATATGATAATGTGATGATAAATATGCAATATTGGCGACCCATCACCCATCATCATAAGCCATCAATAACTCTTACAAGAGAAAGGCCTTGTATGATGTTATGAGATTCATGTAGGTTATCAATCAAGAGTTAAATAATTAGTGGATTGGTAGTGAGATCACCATGAGCGAAAAACTAGCTAAGAATCATGTAGAAGTTTGAGAAGAAAACTTTCATAGATTTATCACTCATCTATTACATCAATACTCTCTTTCTCCTATGAGCCAATCTCTGCCTAATACAAGATCTATAAAGAAAAAGAAAATACAAAAAAGAAGAAAATCCTACACTAAGCTACACTAAAGGAGAAGAAATCCTAATCCTGACCTCCTATCTCCCATTCGGGCTCATACATGGTGTATTTATAGGCAAAAAGAGGTATGGGATGATGAAACGATGCCACATGTCGAAGCTCGGGGGCACGCTCCCTGACTTTGCCACAGCAAGATCCAGGAGAGATCCCCTATCTTTTTCCTGGATTTTCAAATTGCTTTGAGATGCTTCTGTATATAATTTATTTTGCGTAACTTGGATCCGTATTTCTCTAGATACAGCATTAATATGAGAATCCAATGTATTCCTCTAGAAGCTTTTTGCCTTGGTCTCTAAGAAATCTGAATTAATTACCCAAAATGGGTTTAATTAAGCTCTTATTGTAACTTTGCCCTTATACCCTTATAATCTGCAAAAGAGATCAAAACACGAGTCATTAGCAATATTTTATTCATAAACCTGGCAGGAAAATGCAATATGAAATGAAGAATTGATGACTAATCAAGTCCCAGAGGTAGATACTTGTGTTATCATTCTCGAGTAAGGCTTCCCTCTTTGGAACACACAGATAAAGGTCTCTGAGTAAAGGAAGCCCTCGGCTACGGAGTTGGATTAGCAGTGTAACGTCCCTAATTTTCATATACCAGCTACATCTGGGTAGGAAATTTGGAACTATTATAATATGATACATAACTCAGGAAGTTCAAATATATATATTAAAAGAAGACAATAAACTAACATATCTAATATAAGTGGAGAAAATTGAAACGATATATCATATAGATTGGAAATCCCTCTAGAGGCAAAGGTTTCAAGTCTCAGATACAAGGAGTCCCAACATAGGAATACAGAGTCTAAGTCAAAAAATATATACATAACTGCAACACAGCCCATGGCCATAAAGTATAGTAACAACTGCACAATACCCAAAGGGAAAGAGGTATACAAAAAGAATGACCCGATGGAGCACCCTATCTACCTGACAAAAGAAAAGACGAATACTAACGTCTCCATCACTCAACACCTCTCTGGATATCCTGGGCATTACCTGTAAAATAATAAATCAACGGGCATTAAACGCCTGCAAGTCAACCCAACAAGGTTATCTTCCGACCATGACCTGAGGCTGACTCAGTTCTAGGCCAAAAAGACAAACTAAAGTTATATCAACAATTATATATATAGATATATAAAATAAGAAATAAACAAAAGATAAAATAGATACGAAACATGATAGTTGTGGTGAATAATCATGCAAAGATATATCCATGAATAATATGTGATACATAGCAAATCACTAAATGATGATAAAGTTCATCAAGCATAATGAACTCAGTACACTAATCAGAAACCCGTTAGGAATAATACCATATTTCTATCATCTCATACAAATACCATTCACATATAAATACTTGGATACCATTCATGCTCCCCTTCCTTAGTGAACGGACACATCACAATAACCACACGTATATCCTCACGCTTCCCTTTCACAGTGAATGGATACAACACATGTATACACAACACATGTATATCGTTCATGCTCCCCTTCCTCGGTGAACAGATACATCACAACAACCAAATGTATACCACTCATGCTCACCTTCTTTAGTGAATGGATGCACACAAAAATCGCCGCTAATTTATCTTGCGCATACATCTACATGTTTATACTAATATATTACACATAATCAAGTTCATATGATTTCCGGTGTATACATCACATTGAGATCAATTCATAGCAAAATCATACAAAACATGGAGCCATAACACGGGTTCAACTAATCCCTTACTTACATTTAAGCATTCTATCCAATTAAAAACCTCAGTTTTTTTATCAACATAAACCTAGATCTCATAGAAGTCACATTTTTATGCATGTAAAAAAACTTTAAATTTATGTGAATGCAAACTATTATCCCATGAATAAATATATAATAAATTCATAAGATTCTAAGTATGTTTGCAAGCTTAAAAAAAAAAAATCTCACTTTTACTCATGGTATCATCCTAAGCATCATGAACATGGTGAAAAACAACCAAGAAGAGTGAATTTGCTTTGTCAAGTAAAGAGGAAGATGAGTTGTGTGTGAAAGCCTACTAGAAATAAATCACTATGTTGATCCTAGATCTAAGATGAATCCTCAAGTTTCTCCTTGCTAGCCTTCACCAAAGGAAGAAATCCAACAGCATCTTCTTTAATCTCTCTTTAACTCTCTCTAGGGGTGACTAGCCAAGTTTTGTAGGGAGAAGAGGCCGAGAGTTGCTGCTAAAATGAGAAAGAAAGAGATGGCCCAAAGGTTATGTATATATAACGGAGAAAAATTAGAGTTGAGGTCCAATAAGAACACAATTTGCCATCCAGATTAGTCAACTAATGAGATAATTAGTCAACTAACAACTAGTAGGTCAGTTTGATTAGTCGACTAGGACAAAGGGTTAGTCGACTACTCTATATCAAGTTGATTGTGTTAGTTGACAAGTATAGTAAACCAAAGCTTGGTTCTCTGTTGGATCTATTAGTCAACTAATAGGAGAGATTAGTCCACCGGGTTCAACATCAAAATACACATCTACTAGTCTCTTCACTAGTCAGCTACCCCGGTTATTAGTCGACTAATTTGCGCATTTCTGCATTAAGCTTATATACACATCACTACATCACAACTCTGAACAACTTATATACATATATATCTATATGTATATCCACACATACATACCTAAAAATAACATGAAATAAACTTTTAAAATTTTCAAGGTGTTACATTATAGTTGTCTAGTCTGTGCATCACTGCACCAAGTTTCTAAGTAACATGTATATACACTTATATACACATCACTATACCACAACTCTTAACAACTTATATATATATATATATATATATATATATATATATATATATATATATATATATATATATATATATATATATATATATATATATATATATATATATATATATATATCCACACATCCATACCTGAAATAACATGAAATTAAATTTTAAAATTTTCAGGGTGTTACAGGCAGTGGCCTGATTGGGGATGAGCTTTTCGATCGACTGTTACCTGACCGGGATGAGCTTGAGAGAGCCCGTAGGAGAATCCTAATGTTGTCGATCTCGAGTGGGGGAATCCCTTCTTGGACATACAATCATAGATCACAAGGGAGATAAGCTCGTAGCTTGGCCACTTGAGAGCCGGTGAGCAGGTTCCACGGATCCTGGGAAGGATGTAGGAAAGTGATTAATAATCAAAATGTAATTTTATTAAATGATTTTAATAAAATACATGAAAGTGAAAAGAGATACAGGGAACATTATTTGCTAAAGGACTTCCCTGTACTTGACAGTAGGGTTAGTGTTACAACTATTTTGTACTGAATGACCATGTGTAATGGTCGAGTCGGAGATGGAGCTCCCTGTTGCCCTTCTGTGACGCGGCTCTGGGTGTAAGAATGTATTCCTGAAGATATTCTTGTTGGACAAAATCTTCAAAATACTTGCGGAGGGACCGGTACTGGGAAGTTTGGTGTCTCTTGCAATCACAGAAAGAACAGTAGTCCTTCTCTCCAAGACGGGAAGGATCGTGCTGCTTTGATTTTGGATGCATCACCCAAGGTTGGCCCTTGATGTCTTCGAAGACGTCCTAAATTGGGAGCTTCAGTGGGGTGAAGTTATCATCTGCTCGGCAAGGTTGGAGTGGGCTCTGTTGAGTGTACAGGAATGGATGCTTCTTAAAAGTGCCCTGCCTGCGACACAAGTTGTTGACGGAGGGGCCTCTGTGATGTAGCTTTGGGTTTTATCCATCATCACCACAGTTGAGAGAATGGATGCGCAGCTCTTCATTGCGTCCTCCAACTAGATGTACGATTGGGCTCAGTACAAGATCTCACTCCAATGGGTGACCTTGTATTCACTAGATGTTTGTGCAGCGGATTGATTGGTCATCAATAATGCATATTTTTAATCACATTTTCATACTTATTTTTTATAAAATATTATTATTTAATTTATTTACTGTTTAATAATGTGCAGGCCTCCATAATCTAAGAAAACCCAAAAGAAGCCAAAAGCCCACAATTATTATGAGGATAAAGATTAATTGAGAAGATAAAGGAAGCTTCTATTCTACCCCATTTAAATTTAGATTTTAAATTAATTTAATTTAAAATTTAGAAGAGAAAAAGGATAAAACAAGATAAATCCTCATTCCAAATGAAGATAGAGGTAGACTTCTATTCAAATTTCGGTTCCTTGCATCAAGAGTCAAAGATAAAGGGGAAAATTTTGAATTTAACCCGGATTTAGAGATAACTTGATCTCTAAGTTATCTAGGAGATCGAATTTTAAATTCGGGGATCAAACGAAGATTTTAAGCATAGATCTCCACATGAACGGACGAGATGAAGCCAGAGCCCATAGCGCGTGCCCTGAACTCTCAAAAATGATATCTTTTGCCCTAATTGGCCACGAAAACGCCGCAATTCTGAGGAGTTGTGCGTGTTGGCTTGGGAGGAAGTATTCTACAGGGACTCTACTTATAGGATCTCCTATAAATACCCCTGAAGAGTAACAGAGGAGAAGCGTCTCAGAGATCAAGTTTAGGATTATTTATTTAGCCATTTATTTCTAAATTTTCATTGTTTTTACTCACTTTTGGAAGAAGATTGTAAAGAAACGAAGGGCTTTTATAATGACAACCATAATAAAAGTTCTTAATTCTTTTATCTCTCTTGTTTTTTTGCTTTTCTTGTTATTGCTTTAGTTCTTTTATTTTCCTTTCTTCTTTTCTTTTGATGCAAATTTTCCCTCTCCATTATATATATTATTAAAAATTAAAAATATATAAATAGCTAATTTATCTTGTAGTTTATTAATCTCTCGATCAACTTAAGTCTAGTCTAAAAGATGAACTGATTGAATTCTATGACTGTTTGAAACCCGAGGATTAAGTTAAGATTCTTGAAGATAATAATTAGTTAAGTTGAACTATTTTAGGGTTACAGTTTTTAATGGTTACTGTTAATTTATATTTAGATACTTTGATAGCTTCATGTAGGTTTAAAAAACTTTTCTTATGCTATGCTTAGAAACTAGGATGAACAAAAATTTTATTTTATTTTGGTGCAATCTAAATAGGGTTTATATTCTTCTTTACTCATCTTACTTGACTCTGAAGCAAAACCCTAGGGTAAATCTTTATAGATTCAACATGATGTTCACCCTTCTTAAACTAGTACTTGGTTGAAGTAGATTATTGGTGGACTATAACTTCTTTTACTTAATTAAGTCTCTTTCTTACAACCAACATCTCTTTTTTCAAGCTATCTGTGCAGAGAAATCGTTCCACAAAAATTCTATCGCATCCTTTTCTATGGATCAACCTGTCTAGCCTTTGTTATGCGATTAAATTGAGAAGATACTAAGAACTTTCTGACTTTAACTCTTGACTTTACTTTCAATTTATTTTCTATTCTCAATCAAATTTTGGTGCCATAGATGGGGAAGGAACGGTACGATATTCTCTAGAACTATTTTTTTTTTCCTTCTGTTTCTATTTTCAGGATCTGATAACAGAAAAACTGAAAAGCACCTAGAGGGGGGGGGTGAATAGGTGCAAGTGCTAATCTAGTGAACTAAGTGCTCTAAATGCGGAAGCTTAAAACAATATTGCAATCACACTTAATATAACACACAAGTGTAGCAGAATTCCCCGTGAAGGGCTCTGGACTAACTCCTCTTGATTCCCCTTGAATGGGTTGAGGTGCTATGTGAAGCTCTTGTGGTTAAGTATAAGTGAGGCACGCACAAACAACCAAGCATATAAGATGAATAGGCAATATGAATATATGCAAGGCAACACAAGCAATATGAATGATATGAAAATATGAATAATGTTATGCACAAATAAAAGAGAGAGAGGGTTGAGAGACAATGGATCAAACGCAAAGGCCGAGATATGTTTCGAGGTTCGAGCCCTAGCTCTACATCCCCGCCTACACCACCGTGTAGGATTTTCAATCCACTATAACGTCCACCGAGGACTCCCACCGAGGGAACCTTCACCGAGAAGGATTTGTTACAACAAAGGGAGTACCGAACTCATCTCTCAATACAAACACCACCTCACACAAGAGGGGTAGGCCCTTAGCCAAACAACAACCGATCCACCTCACACTTGAGGGGTACAAACCAACAACCAACTCCACCTCACCAAGAGGGAGTAAACACCAATCTTCACCTCTACCAAAGAGGGAGAAAACTCCAACCCAAATCAACAACCTCAACCTCTACCAAAGAGGGAGCAACTCAAGAAATCAAGGGTTTACAATAAGTGGTATATCTCAACCACAAACCTCTTTCCTTTTTCTTTTTCCACAAAACAAATGATCCTAATAGAATAGGATAGGTGATAGCTCAAGTGTGGAAAACAAGTGTTTTGATCAAAGAAAACTCTTGGGAAAACACCAAAAATGATATAGAGATTTTTGCTCAAAAACAATTCCCAAAACCTAGTTTTTTTGAAAATAACAAAACACTTTTAAAAACAAAAATGAATCTTTTTGCTCTTTAAACTCTTTTAAAAACTTCTTTTTAACACCAGAGAATGGGATAAAATCAGCTCTAAAAATCTTAGCTAAAACCCCCAAGAGTTGGGGTTTATATGGGCCAAACCAGAAACTAGCCGTTAGGCTGATGTGGCAGCCTGACAGGCTGCCGGTCAGCCGGCCCGGCCGACCGCCAACGGTCAGAAATGTGACCGTTGGGCACCCCGGTCGACCGGCACGGTCGACCCAAACAAACAGAGAGCACTGCTCTCAGACCCGGTCGACCCTGATGGTCGACCGTCCCTGTGTCTGCCAAACGTGCACAATCTGTGCACGTCGGTTGACCGGCCCGGTCGACCGACTTCATCCCAAGTCGACTTGGTCAGAAGAGTAGTCGACTGGTTGAAGCCTGGAACAGAAAACTGGGTCAGAAAAACAGTTTAAAAATATTTTGAAAAATCTTTTAACACTTCTAAAAATCACCAAAAATAGTTTTATCATTTTGCATTGATATATAAACATGTGGTAAAAAGTTTAACTCAAATATCAATCAATGTGAACTATTTTTGTGTTTTATCATTTTTACCAAAAACCAAAACATGTATTTTTATCAAACTTGATTTTTCAATAGGAAATCTGATTTTCCTAAAAAACTCATGAATAGACATATCAAAATAAGTTTGTTTAAAAGTTAAGCATGCATGTATAGAATGAAACAACTATACATCTATCAATTAAACTTGTTTTGATCAACTATTCATGAAAACCAAAAACCAAACATAAAACGTGTGTGTTTGTGCACTTGAGCATATCAACTATACTAAGCTTTACAAATGGATCTAAATACACTAACTAAACTAGGATACCTAAGTCTTCTTGATGACCTTCCATCTTCAAGTTGACTTACTCCCAAACGTGATCCACCGAGTGCAAAGGTATGATCTTTAAGCTTTGGCACCGGAATCACCATGAAAAGCTTCTAAACTCCTTGTTGAAGCTAATCACCAACTAATATCTTGGTTAATGATCTGAAACTTAAACAACACAAGATTATTAGTAAACATAACTACATGAGTTAATCATCATCAAAACTAGGGTGGAAGGCCTTTTGGCCAACAATCTCCCCCTTTTTGATGATGACAAAACTCATGGAGTTATATATGCATGGATTAAAGTTAAGCTTCAAAGAAACTCCCCCTTAACTCATGCTTAAAACAAATAAACATAAATATGCATGAATGACAATGCATAAACAAGATGCTCTAGATACCAAATGAAATATTCAAAACAAAACATGTTCTAGAGATCAATTAACATTAAACTATATTAAACTTAATATATGCAAAAACATAAATATGCATATATAAAATTCATAAACTCAAAATCTTTCTCCCCCTTTTTGTCAATCATCAACAAAGGGGTAAACAATCAAAACAATAAAATGAGGGGTAAAAATCTTTCTCCCCCTTTTTGTCAATCAAAACAATAAAACAATGTTCTCCCCCTTTTTGTCTAAAAACAAGGTCAATAAGAGGTTACAATCAATTTGGATATCAATTGAAAATATGTCAATGAAGCATCTTGATACCAATTGAAAATAAACAAAGATCAATAAATGTTATATGCTATATACATTCATGAAGAGGAAGACGCTAAGTTAGCTTCCCTACACATATGCATTACATGAAGGAGGGATGTTAAGCCCTAATTCACACAACACACATTATGTAATGCATAAGAGGAGATGTGAAGCTCCCCCTACACACGTGTACCACATAAAGAAGAGATGTTAAGCTCTTCAATACAAGATACACTCATCATGAATCTATATGTAGAAGAGATGTTAAGTTCTCCTTGCATATAGTCAATATAAATCAAAACTTTTGTATAATAAATTTTTTTTTAAAAAAAAATTTAGAGATACCAATTTAAAATTTTCAAATAAACATCTTGATATCAATTGAAATTAACCATTATTATTTTCTATCATAAAGCAAGGGAGTGGAAATACAAATACCAATTGAAATATGAAAATCAAATTTTCTCCCCCTTTATGAAATACCAACACAAACTATGTGTAGGCTTGTAATAAGATACCAATTGAAAACTAAATCAATTGAAATAAAGTTGAAGCTCAAGCTCTAGCATAAACAAGATTTGTGTCAAGATATAGAAATATAATAGCACAAAAAAAACATGTATATGTGTATGAAATAGAATGAGTACCAATCACCAATAGATGATACCAATTGAAAGTATACATACACAATAAACATATGAGTATACAAAAAGATCAAAATGATACCAATTGAAAGAGTTCAATGATACCAATTGACATAACAATAGAAGCATGGTATAACTCATATCAAAATGAAGAATACGAACTAGTTAAAATGGAAATTTTTGTTAACTAGTACGAAATCCTTCAAGTAAAGAATAAACTAAAAATAATTTTCATAAAACACATGTAAATCACATAGCACTTAAGAACACTCAATATTCAATAAAGTCCATTCATGCTCATGAAAAACATACTCATGAGAAATATTTTAAAAATGGTGAGTGTACAAGTAATGTGTGACATGGCATTATGAAATATCCAATTAAGCTCAAAATTCCTTGAAACACGAAAACATGAAAATCAATAAAACTTATTTAATCTTCAAGGTATATGTATGTCTTATACAAATTAAAGTATACATACATATCCAAACACAACGAGTCCACAAAGATATATGCATGAAGGCACGTGGCTCAAAAGGATGTATATGTATAACAATAATTTGGATAAAATGGACATATACATGAAGTTAAACAAATAAACACAAAAACATGAAAAACTAAATTTTCATTAAAAACAAATTTCATTTCAAGGTATATGTATGATTTGTCAACACAAAAAGTATACATACATATCCCTAAACACAATTGAGTCCATATGTATAAATTTGCATGAAAGGCAAATGACTCAAGGGGTATACATGTATAACTTAAGGTTTGACAAAATAGACATATACATGAAATAAAAACACATAAACATAAAACAAATCCAAAAATAGGAATACAAGTTTAAAATGTATGAATCATCAAAACTAGACTATACTAGCACATCTAATGGGTTCAAATAAGCAACCAAGCCCAAACATATATAGATTTATTTGTGGCCCACTATATGCACAAGTATAAATCCTAGTCTAAATGAAAACTAACATCTAAACATATATTCAAAGCATGAAGTATATAAAAAAAAAATAAGATAAAAATCATCATGATAAAGCTAAACATGATTATTATGAATGTCCACATGTTATTAGAAATATGATATACGCAATATCAACCAAATAGTGAGAACACAAAAGAATTTATCCATATAAAACATGTGTGTCTCAAAATGACTAAACATGTATATCACAAGTCTAATAAGCATGGCATTTTCATATAAATCACTAAACAATGAAACATGCTATGAAAGATAAACATGGAAAGCATGTAAACAATAAATAAGGAGTTAGATATTCGATACCAAAACCAAAGAGGGCACCGCTCTAGTTTTCCAAAACAAGGTGGTCTTCTCCACCAAACATCCCTTGAAAGTGATGCATCCAAATGATTTCCTTTAAGTACGGAACGCATCTACTCCAAGGTACCGCTACTCTTACGTCATGTGAGAGCTCACACCTACATCAAATAAAGGAGGGGTGGTCTTTGGTACCCATATCTTATTGGGTCCATGGGGGTTAGTCCCTTCTCTAACCCAAACAAAATTCTTTGCTAAATTAGGAGTATGTAATCTATCATAACAAAATTTAGCAAGGTGGCCCTTACGTCCACAATGTGTACAAGTATACACATGAGCATACATAGTGGAATGGGTGTGTGCGTGCGGAGCATGTGTATGCCGTGGAGGGTGTGCATGAAAATATGGAACTTGTTTCTTTCGAAACAAAGTTTCCAAACGTGTATGCCCAACAACACATTGGCTCAAAGTGGAGCCCAAACAATCTACACTCTTCTTAAGCAAACAAATATCATCATTAATCCTAGAAGAAGAGGTACATGCATTAGGTAGACTAGATGAAGAAGCTACACTAGCATGGCAAACATGAGCATCAATATTATTTTGTAAAATAATATTTTTCCTTAAACAAGCATCCAAGTCTTTAGAAATTGAAGCAATCTTAATTTTCAAAGAATCATTTTTTTTTAAAACAAAATTAACTTTTAAAGACAAGTTTTCATTTTTCTTTAAGATAACATGACAATCATTTTTAGATTTTAAAAATTTATTTTTTTTAGTGCAAGGTCTAATTGAGATCTCAATGAATCCCTTTCATTAGAAATCTCCATCTTCTCTTGCAAAACCATATTAAGTCTAGGAAACAAATCTTTATTATCTTTTTCAAAGCTTAGACTTTTCTTTTTCAACAAATTATATTTTTCAATAAGTTTTTCACAAACAATAGATAGTTCTTCATTTAAAGCATGGGGATCAACAAAATCATTTGAAGAACTAGCACAATCATTACTATCTAGTTGAGATTCCGAAAGTACCTCAAGGGAGTCATTCCCTTGGACCGTATAGCATTGTTGCGGCTCGGATTCATCTCCACTAGATTCCTCCTCTTGTTGGATTGGCAATTGAAGCTTGGAGGTAGTGGTTGTTGTTAACTTGTTCCACACTGCAAAAGCGGAATCAAGATTAGAAACACGCATAAGATAATCTTTAGGCAATGTGCTTCTAATGGCCTTTAGGGCTTGTGCATTGGCCCCTATATGAATGTGGTTACCAAGATAACATTTCTTGGTAGCGGCAAGAAATACATGCAAGCCTAGGGTCTTCAAATAACAACTCATCATAACCTTCCAAATCTCAAGTCTAGAAATATCAAACATAGGAGGGCTATCCATGAGTGCAAACTATATGTGTGCAAGCAAACAAATGCGCAAATGCAAATGATAGATTAGCAAGAAAATGGATCTCACTCCTAGGATGTTAAGCCTAAGTATCAGGAGCACTAGCTCTGATACCAATTTAAAAGCACCTAGAGGGGGGGTGAATAGGTGCAAGTGCTAATCTAGTGAACTAAGTGCTCTAAATGCGGAAGCTTAAAACAATATTGCAATCACACTTAATACAACACACAAGTGTAGCCGAATTCCCTGTGAAGGGCTCTGGACTAACTCCTCTTGATTCCCCTTGAATGGGTTGAGGTGCTATGTGAAGCTCTTGTGGTTAAGTATAAGTGAGGCACGCACAAACAACCAAGCATATAAGATGAATAGGCAATATGAATATATGCAAGGCAACACAAGCAATATGAATGATATGACAATATGAATAATGCTATGCACAAATAAAAGAGAGAGAGGGTGAGAGACAATGGATCAAACGCAAAGGCCGAGATATGTTTCGAGGTTCGAGCCCCTAGCTCTACATCCTCGCCTACACCACCGTGTAGGATTTCCAATCCACTATAACGTCCACCGAGGACTCCCACTGAGAGAACCTTCACCGAGAAGGATTTGTTACAACAAAGGGAGTACCGAACTCCTCTCTCAATACAAACACCACCTCACACAAGAGGGGTAGGCCCTTAGCCAAACAACAACCGATCCACCTCACACTTGAGGGGTACAAACCAACAACCAACTCCACCTCACCAAGAGGGAGTAAACACCAATCTCCACCTCTACCAAAGAGGGAGCAAACTCCAACCCAAATCAACAACCTCAACCTCTACCAAAGAGGGAGCAACTCAAGAAATCAAGGGTTTACAATAAGTGATATATCTCAACCACAAACCTCTTTCCTTTTCTTTTTTCACAAATAAATGATCCTAATAGAATAGGATAGGTGATAGCTCAAGTGTGGAAAACAAGTGTTTTGATCAAAGAAAACTCTTGGGAAACACCAAAATGATATAGAGATTTTTGCTCAAAAACAATTCCCAAAACCTAGTTTCTTTGAAAATAACAAAACACTTTTAAAAACAAAAATGAATCTTTTTGCTCTTTAAACTCTTTTAAAAACTTCTTTTTAACACCAGAGAATGGGAGAAAATCAGCTCTAAAAATCTTAGCTAAAACCCCCAAGAGTTGGGGTTTATATAGGCCAAACCAGAAACTAGCCGTTAGGCTGATGTGGCAGCCTGACAGGCTGCCGGTCGGCCGGCCCGGCCGACAACCAGCGGTCAGAAATGTGACCGTTGGGGCACCCCGGTCGACCGGCACGGTCGACCCAAACAAACAGAGAGCACTGCTCTCAGACCTGGTCGACCCTGACGGTCGACCGTTCCTGTGTCTGCCAAACGTGCACAATCTGTGCACGTCGGTCGACCGGCCCGGTCGACCGACTTCATTCCAAGTCGACTTGGTCAGAAGACTAGTCGACTGGTTGAAGCCTGGAACAGAAAACTGGGTCAGAAAAACAGTTTAAAAATATTTTGAAAAATCTTTTAACACTTCTAAAAATCACCAAAAATAGTTTTATTATTTTGCATTGATATATAAACATGTGGTAAAAAGTTTAGCTCAAATATCAATCAATGTGAACTATTTTTGTGTTTTATCATTTTTACCAAAAATCAAAACATGTATTTTTATCAAACTTGATTTTTCAATAGGAAATCTGATTTTCCTAAAAAACTCATGAATAGACATATCAAAATAAGTTTGTTTAAAAGTTAAGCATGCATGTATAGAATGAAACAACTATACATCTATCAATTAAACTTTTTTTGATCAACTATTAATGAAAACCAAAAACCAAACATAAAACGTGTGTGTTTGTGCACTTGAGCATATCAACTATACTAAGCTTTACAAATGGATCTAAACACACTAACTAAACTAGGATACCTAAGTCTTCTTGATGACCTTCCATCTTCAAGTTGACTTGCTCCCAAACGTGATCCACCGAGTGCAAAGGTATGATCTTTAAGCTTTGGCACCGGAATCACCATGAAAAGCTTCTAAACTCCTTGTTGAAGCTAATCACCAACTAATATCTTGGTTAATGATCTGAAACTTAAACAACACAAGATTATTAGTAAACATAACTACATGAGTTAATCATCATCAAAACTAGGATGGAAGGCCTTTGGGCCAACAAAAACTTACTGCATCTCAGGACATATAGCTACTCTGTGCCTCTACCCTAGAAGGCAGAGCAACATAGCTTACTAAACAGCTGTGCAAATACGGCAAAACCGCGTTTTTGCGGCTTTGGTAGTTCACTATCGATTATTCTTTTGCAGATCTGCTGCAAATTGCAAGTTATATTTATGCTCTGATAGTTTTTCTTTGTGATCATCCTGCATACTACTAACAAATAAACAGTAACTCATTGCATGATTAACTTAAAAATTGATTTAGACAGGCACATATCTATTTAAATTTTTTTAAATTCTATTTAAGAGTGTTGGCGACAAGGTATGTCCACATTGCATATAAAATTGGAATCATATTTTGGTTGATTTACCGCTTTAGTGAATTCTTTGCTATTGCTTTAAATGTGCACTAAATCGTTTTAAGGACAAAACCCATAAACAACATAAAGTGGGGATGTCATTACCCTTCCTTGACCCATAAACCACTTTCGTTACACTCACAACCATAACCCTGAATTAAAAATTGACTAGACATTAGTCTTAGGTTAACTCAAACTCATTAAGAGAATGAATAAAGAAGGAAGTTATTTGAACTTAACTCTTGCCAAATCGGTGACTAGGTAGAAGATTGAGGGGCAAAACCTTGAAGGTTCGTGGTTTGGCTTAATTAGGCCCATCTCGGCGGATACCTCCCACCAACCTTGCCATCTACCTTGCCGATTAACTTGTGATTAAGGTCGGCAATATACCTCCCAAAGATAGTCTTAAGTTAGGAGTCATCTAGGTCCAAGCTTACTCTAGACTAAGATTTGTGATTTTTGATTTTTTTTCTTGATTGATTAGGTGAACTTGTTTATTAACTGTACATGTCAGCTTGGTCGAGAGACCCAGCCATATCTAAACTGACTAAGGACAGTTCACCACCCAAACTCAAACCCGACCTACACATGGCACAACCACCATCTCTGCAAGATAGGTTCTACCCTATTAGAACCTCACTTCCATCTTGCATCCAACTCCCATCGGTTGGTGACAACAACTTTAAGCTCGAGCCTCAATTCATCAACACACTCCCCAAGTTTCATGGGTTAGAGTTTGAAGATGCATATTTCTTCATAAGAAAATTTGAGAAAGTATGCTAAATGATGAAATTACCCAACCTTGTAGATAATATTATTAGGTTGCAATTCATTCCATTTTCCCTTAAGAACATAGCCAAGAAATGACTCTACAGCTTGAAGACTAGATCTATTACATCGTGAGACAGTTTTGTCAAGGTCTATTTAAAAAAAATTCTACCCTACCTACAAGACAGTCGTTATGAGGAAAAACATAACGCAGTGCAAGCAAGAACCCAACGAACTGTTTTGAAAATATTTTGAACGTTTCAAAGACCTTCTTGTCCAATGCCCTTATCATGACGTAGAGAAGTGGTGGCTATGCCAAATTTAATGTGATGGTCTAAATTATCAAAATAAGACTCTTCTTGAAACCATGTGTGGAGGGAAGTTCTTGAAAAAGATGAAAACGAAGTGTGAAAAATATATGAAGATCTAGACGAAAAAACCCAACAATAGGAACCTACCAACGAAGAGTCTAGGACTGCAAATCCTATTTCCTCAAAAAGCGGTCTCTACTCGATGGAGGATTCCACAGCAACTAAGGCTAAATTCTCTAACATTATGCAAGGACAAGAAGCCATAGAAACTAGGGGATCAGTTTTGATGAGCCAAGTCAGCCCAACACTGTCCCCAATGGTACAACTGTCAAACGATGAACCATGTATTTGAGGAGTGTCCAGATTTTCAGGCTCAACAGATGTTGACTGAGCCCATGAATGCGGCCTTTTCAAGGCACCATAACAATCCCTACGCTCCAACTTACAATCCTGGCTGGAGGAATCACCCGAATTTCTCATGGAGCCAAAATAAACACTTTCTACCTTCCAACCATCAGTCCAATTTTTCTAATTATCAACAAACTCTTCCCAATCATGGTCCCTAATTTGAAAGAACTCAACAGATTTGGAGAAGATTCTTGCATCTTTCATGCAAAATACAGGACAAGCCATATCTAGATTAGAGGTCTAACTGAGTCATTTAGTCAGTTCCCTAAGTAAAAGACCCAAAGGAACTCTATCTAGTCAACCGGTAGCAAACCTTAGAAATTCTAGCTAAACTCATTTGGCTCAAGAGGATCAAATGAGCCAATGTAATTTGATTCATACATTACAGTCGGGAAACAAGTTGATAACTAAGTGTCAACGCCATCAAGTTCAGCACAAGCATCCACCTCCCCTAGTCCCACTCCATCTCCACTTGACTCCGATAACACTGAAAAGACAAGTCAGCTGAAAATGTGCACAAGCCTATAGCACCTTTCCCAAATAGGCTTAAAAACAAACAAAGTGCAAAATGGATAAGGTACGTAAGATTTTTAATCATGTCAAGATTAATGTATCTCTTCTTGATGCAATCCAACAAGTCTCTAACTATGCCAAATTCCTTAAGGACATGTACACCAAGAAGAGAAAGACTAATGTGCCCAAGAAGGTTTTTTTTAGCCACTAACATTAGTAAGTTATTATCCAATCAAATCCCTATCAAGTATAAGGATCCTAGTTGCCCTACCATTTCTTATATAATAAGTCAAACTGTAATTAATCATGCACTTCTTGATTTGGGAGAAAGTATCAACTTACTCCCTTTCACAGATTACCAACAACTTGGGTTGAGCGAGCTTAGTCTGGCTAAAGTTACAATCCAATCAGCTGACCGGTCTGTAAAATTTCCAGAGGAGAAATTACTGATGTCCTTATCTGGTTTGGGGAGTTTATCTACCCAGTAGATTTTATTGTTCTTGAGACCCAACCTATATCCAATTCTAGGTCTCAAACTCCTATTATCTTAGGGCGTCTGTTCCTTGCGACTGCAAATGCGATCATCACTTGTAGGAACTGATCCATGAGTTTGACCTTTAGAGATATGACTAAAGAATTCAATGTCTTCAACCTAAAAAAATAACCTCATAAGATAAGAGACCAAACATTTGAGATAAACTTCGTTGAGAATAATTGTGAAGAAGAAAGTTAAGGTATAGAGAATGAGTCTCTATTTCTTGATGAATTATTTAAGGATGAGTACAATTATATTAATGAGAAGATATATATTGGATCCTAATTTTAGAGTCTCCTTTAAACAAAGAAAATTTAATTTTAGGTGTCTTCACTTTCGATTGGCCAATCAATGATATAACACATGAGAATATAATTCAAGAACCTCCAATTGACTAAACCTTTGAAAACCTCTCTAAAGAAGAACTCATGTGTTTGGATGAACTGATTAGGGATATTTTGGTTAATTGCACACATTCAAGGGAAAGTGTTGATCTAAATTTTGAGGAGATGTATGGTATTGAGCTAGAACTTCTAGGCATTCATCGTGAGAAAGTTCCAACTGTGAGGAGTGATGGTAATCAAATTTTAAATAATAGATGTAGACATATGAGGAAGAAGAGCTTAAGGAAGGTGAGACTGAGGAGGAAGAAAGCTAAAATAACAAAAAGATTGGCGTCCCCACTGTGCCCTATAAAGAGAACTCATTAGAATGATGAAAAGTGAGCTAGAGGGATGAGACGTAAAAAGATCTAGGTATAAAAGAAACATGATGTTATACATATTTTTGTATACTATTTTTATTTATGCTCCTCTTTTTACACTTTATTGCATGCATTCATGCATTACAGTCATACATTGAAGACAATGCATGAGATAGATGTATATGTGTGAATGGTCATCAATAATGCATATTTTTTGTCACATTTTCATACTTATTTTTTATAAAATATTATTATTTATTCATTTATTGTTTAGTAATGTGCAGACATCCATAATCTTAGAGAAAGCCCAAAAGAAGCCCAAAGCCTACAATTATTAAGAAGATAAAGATTAATTGGGAAGATAAAGGAAGCTTATGTTCTATCCCATTTAAATTTGGGTTTTAAATTAATTTAATTTAAAATTTAGAGGAGGAAAATGATAGAACAAGATAAATTCTTATCCCAATTAAAGATAGAGGTGGACTTCTATTCAAATTCTGGTTACTTGCACCACAAGTCAAAGATAAAGGGAAGAAATTTTGAATTTAACCCGAATTTAGAGATAATTTGATCTCCAAGTTATCAAGGAGATCGAAATATTTCAAAATTTAGGATCAAACAAAGATTCTGAGGATAGATCTTCACATAAACGGACAAGATGAAGCCAGAGCCCAAAGCGCGTGCCCTGAACTCTCAAAAATGTTGTGTTTTCCCTAATTGGCCGCGAAAATGTATCAATTCTGAGGAGTTGTGTGTGTAAGTTTGGGAGGAAGTATTCTATAAGGACTCTACTTCTAGGATCTCCTATAAATACCCCTGAAGAGAAACAGAGGAGAGGCATCTTAGAGATCAAGGTTAGGATTATTTGTTTAGCCATTTATTTTTGAATTTCCATTGTATTTCTTGCTTTCGGAAGAAGATTATAAAGAAACGAAGGGCTTTTTAGTGGATCATGGCAACCATAATAAAGGTTCTTAATTCTTTTATCTCTCATGTTCTTTTACTTTCCTTGTTATTACTTTAGTTCTTTTGTCTTTCTTCTTTTCTTTTTATGCAAATTTCCCTTCTCCATTATATATCTTGTTAAAATAAAAAATATAATTAACTAATTTATCTTGTAGTTTGCTAATCTCTCGATCAACTTAAAACTAGTCTAAAAGATGAACTGATTGAATTCTATGACTATTTGAAACCCTAGAATTAAGTTAAGGTTCTTAAAGATGAATAATTAGTTAAGTTGGACTATTTTAGGGTTACACTTTTTAATGATTACTCTTAGTTCATATTTAGATACTTTGATAGCTTCATGTTAGGTTTAAAAGACTTTTCTTATGTTATGCTTAGAAACTAGGATGAACTAAAGTTTAATATTATTTAGAGTACTCTAATTAGGGTTTACAATCTTTTTTACTCATCTTACT
The DNA here is from genome assembly GCA_038442645.1 of Agave tequilana. Lineage (NCBI taxonomy): Eukaryota > Viridiplantae > Streptophyta > Magnoliopsida > Asparagales > Asparagaceae > Agave > Agave tequilana. The sequence continues at coordinate 129,484 of JAVJIF010009377.1, forward strand.
TGACTCTGAAGCAAAACCCTAGGGTAAATCTTCATAGATTCAACATGATGTTCACCTTTCTTAGGCTAGTACTTGGTTGTGGTAGATGATTGGTGGCCTATAATTTTTTTATGCTTAATTAAATCTCTTTCTTACAATGAACATCTCTTTTTTCAAGCTATCTATGCAGAGAAATTATTCTGAAAAGATTCTATCGCATCCTTCCCTGTGGATCGACCTGTCTCGTCTTTGCTACGCGGTTAAATTGAGAAGAGACTAAGAACATTCTGTTCTCAATAACGAATGGGTGACTTACATCCAGCTAATGAATGCGAGAGTGGTGACATCTTTACTGCAGTTGGCCATTTTGACCAGCTGACTATGAAATAAACTGACGTACACCTTAAGACTGTCAGAGAGTCTCTGTAGGCTGTCTAAAGATTACTGTAGACAAGTCCTTGGACATGGGCCTTATTCCAACGCAAAGATCACTTTTCAATACAAAATGTGGACCTTGTGTCCAACTGCAAATGCGAACCTTAGCCAGCTCCGCGTTCCAAATTGCAAATGCTGACCGCAGCCAGCTCTGCATTTTAACTCAAACACGGACCTCAGCCAACTCCACATTCCAACTCAAAAGCGAATGTCCGCCAGCTCCGCGTTCCAAGTCAAACGTGGACCTCAACCAATTTCACATCATAACTCAAATGTGAGCATGTGAGTTTCGCGTTTCAACAACAGAACAGAACCCACGAAGGTCGTGATTCTATTATAACTTCCAGCCATTACTGGGTCAAATAACACTCACGTAATGAGATAATTAATCTCTATTATGGATAGATTTTAGGAGACAATTCTACCTCTAAAAATCTTGATAAATAGCTATGAAATCTATGAAAAATGAAGATAGGGGAGGAAGATCTGAATTCAAAGAGGCTAAAATTCCAACAGAGAAGATTCTAAGAGCGAAGTTCAATCTTTGAAGTTCTTGAAACCTAGAGAGTTCAACTCTTTTCTTAAAACTTATTGAGTACAAGTTATAAAATCTCTTTAAGATTCAATCATTGATGGAAGTAGTGCACTTTACCAGTGACTCGAAGAGAAGATCCAAAAGAAAGGCTTCCGATCGGCCAGTCAATGGAAGACAAGAATCACCTTCCATCACTACACGAAGAAACTGATACTAAACAAAGAGGAGATCCACTCAAACTCTCGTCTCTTTTGTAATCGGGAGTTATTCTGTTGTAATTTTCATCCATTCAAAAAAAAATTGCAACAAACACATTTTTGACCGAAACAAAAGAGATAAGGGTTTATTGCAAATTTCTTTAAGTGGATGAAAATTACAACAGAACAATCTCGATTATAAAAGAAAGGAGGGTTTGAATGGATCTCCTTTTTGTTTAGTATCAGGTTCTTAGTGTAGTGATGGAAGGTGATCTTATTTTCCATTAATTGGCCGATCGAAAGCTTCTCTTTTGGATCTTCTCTTCGAGTCACTGGTGAAGTGCACAGCTTCTATCAGTGATTGAGTCTCAAAGAGATTTTATAACTTGTACATAGCAAGTTTTAGGAAAAGAGTTGAAATCCTTAGGCTTCAAGAACTTTAAAGACTGAACTTTGCTCTTGGAATCTCCTCTATTGGAATTTGAACCTCTTTGAATTCAGATCTTCCTCCCCTCTCTCTATTTTCGTAGCTTTTATAGCTTTTTATAGGGGGTTCTTAGAGGTAGAATTGTCTCCAAAACTTCATTCATAATGGGGATTAATATCCTTATTATGTGGGTGTAAATTGACCCAGTAATGGCTAATAATTATAATAGAAATGCGATCCTCGAGGGCCCTATTCTGTTGTTGAAACGCGAAGCTCATAGGCTCATGTTTAAGTTGAGACACAGAATTGACTGAGATCTGCGTTTAAGTTGGAATGCAGAGCTGACTGAGATCCGCGTTTGAATTAGAACGCGGAGCTAGCTGAGGTTCGCATTTAAGCTAAAATGCAGAGCTGACTACATTCAGCATTTGCAATTTGAAATGCGGAGCTGCTGAGGTTCGCGTTTGTAGTTAGACACGAGATCCGCATTTTGTATTGAAACATGACCTTCACGTTGAAATAAGGTTCGTGTTCAAGGATTTGTCTTCAGTATTTTTAGACAGCCTACATAATCCCCTTCAAAGTTTTTGAAACCCACAGGTGATTAAGACGAATTAGGAATACTTTGGACTTCTTGTTGATGTGGGCTTGTTTCTTAAGCCAACTTGGACCAATTTCTTGAGCCAACATTTATTCTCGTACTTATAGTTCTAGAAATTGAATCACCAATTTTGGATGGTCACATTTCATTAATGGGAATAGAATGTGAAATTAAATTCTTTGATTTGGACTCAACTCATGAACCAAAACTGACTCTCAAATCCAAAGTTGACCTTTTCAGGTTAGTATTGGTTTTCAAACTTTTCATTTCAGAACCTAAATCATCCACTCCACAAAACCACATTCTATTATTGGACATAAGTATAGACCATAATGACTCCGTGATGATTTTTCAAGATTGGTCATGTAAAAGGAATAATTTTCATGATAGGATTTTCATGATCATATTCATATCAGGAATTGTAATTATGTATATAGAAAAGAGTTCAATAAAGATGAGTTCCGTGAACCATCATATTAATTTGATTGGGCAGCAATGCTTTGCCCTATCCGATCAGCACCGAAACCAACACTTTAAGGTAACATTATCCTTTCCTATCTGCTTTTTCATGTATTTTTGCATTCATTCATACATTGAGGATAATGCATGAGATAGATCTGGGGAGGGTTCTAACATAACATAGGTTTTCTTTTTATTTAAAAAAATTTAATATTTTCTTCGCTTTTAAAAACTTTTTGAAAAGAGAAACAATATTTTGGCCTACTTTTTGTAAGAAATTAAGTTAATTTTAAAGAATAGGAGAATCATAATTAGGATTTCTTATACTTAGTCAAAATAAATTATTTGTTTGATTTCTAGGGTTAGGAAGAAAATTCGAAAAAGTAATTTAGTTTTGATTTTTACTTTGATGAATATATATACTTTATAATTACACACTTAGGGTTCAAAAATAAATATTCATATGTCTTATAAAAGAAAAGAATATATATATAATTCTTTGATTAAGTTGGGTACTTGTGCGTGATAAAGCATAAGCATTCATGCCTAAAAATGATCCATATAATAAATAAAATCCTTAGTTTTATGGCCTTGTTTTCTCAATTCCTTAAGTCCTTAAGGTGTTTTCTCACCCGGTGCCCTAAGACCGTCTGGTTTGGGTGTCACTGACTAAAAGCTCATTACATGGACAAACTAGAAAGCCTAATAGAACTAAGAAATAATACCACCAAAAATATTAAAAAAAGGCATAAGAGTTAGAGTTAAAAGACCTCTAGTCAAAATTTCACGATCACGAAGGTACATATGACTTAGAATAAAATAATAGACTGATGAGAAACACAGTTTGACTCCTAACCTTGATTGATAACAAATTTTTGAATAGAGACTAAGTTTAAGAATAAAAAATTTGGTTTTCTTATGACTTATAGATTACTTGAACTCTTACAATAATACTTCAAATATTTTCTCTTTTTCAAAATGCTTTTTGAAAATACTGACACTTTATTTCTCTTTCTTTATAGATTTTATGGTCGTAATCCACAAAAAACTCTTATGAGACAAAATTCGTCCTCTAGGGGTAACCTAGAGGTTTAACGGCTTATTGAACATGCTAAGTGCAACCACAATTCCTACGAAAGTGAGTTAGACTAGGTTAGCTCTGTTTTACTTTTTATTTATTTTGCTTGAGAACGAGCAAAAGAGGTATGGGAGTGTGATCGGTCACTGATATTGCATATTTATCATCACATTCCTATATTTATTGTTTAATAAACTTTGCTTTCATTATTTTTTTTGTCCAATTATTTATAGGGTCTTTATTAAGGGAGGAGGAAGAGAAAACGAGTCCAAAAGCCCATTAAAGTTTAGATTAAATTAAAATTCAGGATTAGGGTAATTGTCAACTAAAGATTAGAGCAAATTAGATGAGATAACACCAAATGAAAACTATTTAAATTCAAATTTTGATGAATCCATTTCAGTAACTGAAGATCAACAGTGATATTAAAGAATCCAGAGCCAAAACTGCGAAACCAATTGGATAAAAGGAGCAAACAAATCAACAGGGAGCTAGCCCCCTCGGATATGGCAACCTGGCCACACCCAGGCCATGGAAATGCGGCCAAAGCCACGTTTTTGCGGCCGTTAAGTTAGATAAGGGGAACATTTGCTCCCCTATCTTTAGACGCTTCCCCCTTTCATATTCTGCCATAAATACTTGCAATTCAGAACAGAACACAATTGAGCAGAGCATAGGCTAGGTTGTACTTTATTTTGTAACTTAGGCTTTTACTTTTTATTTATATAATTTTTATTTTTCTTTATCTAACTGAGACTAGAGACGAGTTTCATGGAGGAATGAGAGTGAAACTTGTACTGGGGGTGATACCGGTGTAAGTTTTTTTTTCTTTTCTTTCATTTTTTACTTTATTGAATCAAAGTTACATTTTTAATGTTCTTTTTCTTCTCTTGCTCTTCTTCTATCGGGTTTTGATCATAATCCAAATGAAACCTACAGCATTGAACCAGCCTTGCTATGACAAGTGCCGTTGATGGCTTATAGTGATGAATAACTGTTTCTTTGTTAGTTTAGTATGCCCATTAATTCATAGTGTAGATTGGGAACGGGGAAGATCCTATTTGCCATGCTTTACTCGCCTTCAAGACGAGGTAAATCTTTGCCAAGGATTCAAGATAAGTCATCAACCGAAAGAGATAAGTAAATACTTTTAGGATTTTTCTTTTTTCTTTTAATTATTAGTTTAGATTACCACCAATAACAACTCTCAACTCTTTACTATTTTCACTTTCTTTGTATATATTTATTTTTTATTTTCACCACTTTCTCAATCTATCACTTTCTTCTTAGCTTAACCATAAAATTCTTTTTTCTTTTTTTTTCAAGAATAAGAGAAGAACTTTTAACCATTTTAAGTGAATTAAAAGAGAACTTACAACACGCTTCTATCGCAAGTCCTCCTTGTGGATCACGATCCTCATAGCCACTTGTTATCATAGTAGTATTGAGTAACTTGCACTTTATTCTTAAGTTCTGAAATTCTATATTTTTTTTTGCAGGTTATACCTCAATCAAAATTTTGGCGTCATTGCTAGGGAGAGACGGTAAGTAACTTTTTTTATTTATTTTATTGGTTAACTTTCTTCTCTATTTTTGTGTACAAGAGGAGACATCAAGAAAATTTTTCTTGCAGTGGATAAAGTGGCCTAGAATTCTGCTCAAGAAAGCAGAGCCCAAAAGCCCTTGGATTTTTCGCGTTCCCGTGGTAATCTGAGTAAACTACTAATTTGTATTTTTGCAGGTTGGTTGAATTGCAAGTTTAGATTTCTGCAGTTATTTATTTTCCTTTTTAACTCACTGTACATACTTTTCTAATCTCAATAGTAAATTGTTGCTTATAAATGCTAAAAAATGTTTAGACTTGCATTTAGGCACGTGTCTATTTCATTACATTTTTATTTACTATTAAAGAGTGCTGGAGCCAAGTATGTATGCATAGCATTTAGTATAAGATTCATTTTTATATGAAATATTGCTTAAGTGTTACTTTTTGCTATATACTTATACACTGCACTAAACTGAATTAAGGGCACATCCTTAAACAAGATAAGATGGGGAAGTCATTACCCTCCCTTTACTCACAAACAATCTCCTCACTCACTAACTCAAGCCTAACTTACAACTGGGTAGACATTAGCCTTAGGGATATCTCAGACTCAATAGGAAACTGACCTAACAGGGATATTGATTAGAATTTGACTCTTGTCAAATTGGTGTCAAAGGTTGGGGATTGATGAGGCGAAACCTCAAAGAACATTGGTTTAGTATAATTAGATCGTTGCTTAGGTACGGATATCTCCACTCGTCTCCCCTACCTGACTGATTAACTTATGCTCAGATTATGCAATATACCCCCTGTGGACAGTCTAACCATTTAAGAGTCGTATAGATCTAAGGTCTACCCTAACTTAGGCAACATTTTTCTTTATCTATTTGTTTGTTTGTTCTCTTGTTTTTGTTTTTTTTTTTTTTTTTGCTTTTAACATCTTTTGTGATATAGATTACAATTATAATTATTCTAATGCATATAGTAATCTATACTTCATACCAACCTCTTTTGACTCAGATATTACCAACCTAGCATATCATAACTTTAACCAACCAAGTATGCCGGATTGGTCCTATCCGAATCAATATATGCCTTAGTCCTAATATTATGAACAAAAATGGAATAATCATCACCACTCTTCACAGAGTCAGTAGGGATATTACTCCCTCGAGTCATATGGTCAGAAACCTTACCAACATCCACCTTCATATACCTCATTTTTAAGATCAACTTATAGAAGAAAAATCAGATTTAAAAAAGAGTTATGAAGCCTTTCTTGAGTCTATACATCAAAACCAAAATCCAACGGACGCACAAGCCCATCAAGATTTTCAAATCCAAGATCCCTGCTCCATTTTTAAAGTCCCACTACAAGAAGAAGAACTTACAGACTTAGATATGAGCACAGAAAATCTGATTCAGTTCAAAAATTATTTTTCTCAATCTCTCAATAGGCTAGAAGCACAAATGAGTCATTTGATCAACATAGTGAAAGATAGAAATGAGAAAACTCTACCTAACACATGTTTGACCATTCCCGATTGCCTTAGCCATATTGATAAGAACGAAGAATCATGATGTCTTGGAGACTTTAACCAAGAGTCAATTTCATCACACAAACTTGAACTTGACTAATTTCAAACTTTAGACAAATTGGAAAGTTTTTCATTCAATAAGATTAAACTTGAATGTGAATGTGACCCCGACCCCAACCTTGTGATTCAGTTTCCATCTTTGAATCAATTTCATCACACAAATTTGAACTTGACTAATTTCAAACTTTAGACAAATTGGCAAGTTTTTCATTCAATAAGATTAAACTTGAATGTGAATGTGACCCCGACCCCAACCTTGTGATTCAGTTTCCATCTTTGAATCAATGTTGACTCCGGTATCCTTACACAATTTGAACCAATTTCCCGAGCCAACATTTATTCCCACACCTATAGATTTAGAAAATGAATCACCAATTTTGGATAATCACATTTCATTGATGGGAAAAAGAATGTGAAATTAAATTCTTTGATTTGGACTAAATTCTTGAACCAAAACTGAATCTCGCACCCATAGTTGATATTTATGAGTTAGTATTGATTTTCAAACATTTCATTTCAGAGCTCAAATCATCCATTTCACAAAATCACATTCTACTGTTGGACATAGATATAGACCATGATGACTCCGTGATGATTTTTCAAGAGTGGTCACGTAAAGGAAATTATTTTCATGATAGGATCTTTCATGATCCTATTCATATCGGGGATTGTAATTATGTAAATAGAAAAAGAGGTCAATAAAATTGGGTTCCATGAACCACCATATTATTTTGATTGGGCAGCAATGCTTGGCCCATCCGAGCACCACCAGAACCACCACCTTAAGCTAACATTGTCCTTCCCTTTCTTCTTTTTCATGTATTTATGCATTCATTCATACATTGAGGACAATGTATGAGATAGGTGTGGGGGAGTGTTCTAACATAACAAAGATTTTTTTATTTATGAAAAAAGAAAAATAATTTAATATTTTCTTTACTTTTAAAAACTTTTTGAAAAGAACAAAATATTTTGACCTATTTTTTATAAGCAATTAAGTTAATTTTAAGGAATAGGAGAATCATAATTAGGATTTCTTATACTTGATCAAAATAAAATTATTTGTTTGATTTCTAGAGTTAGAATGAAAATTTAAAAAAGTAATTTAGTCTTGAATTTTACTTGTTGAATATGTATACTTATATACTTGCACACTTAAGGTTCAAAATCAAAAATTCTTATGCATTATAATATATATATATATCAAAAATCCTCTGATTAAGCTAGGTTCTTGTGTCTCATAAAGCATAAGTATTCACACCTAAAAGTGGTCCATATAATAAATAAAATTCTTAGTTTTGTGGTCTTATTTGCTCGAGTCCTTAAGTCCGTGGGGTGTTTTTTCGCTCGGTTCACTAAGACCGTCCGGTTTGGATGTGTTACCGACTAAAAGCTTGTTATATGGGCAGATTAGAAAGCCTGAATAACTAAAGAATAATACCACCAAAAATATTAAAAAAAGGCATAAGAGTTAGAGTTAAAGAACCCCTAATCAAAATTTCACGGTCACGAAATGCATATGACTTAGAGTAAAGTAATAGACTAGATGAAAATTTAGTTTAACTCCTTATCTTAATTGATAACAAGTTTTTGAATAGAGACTAAGTTTAGGAATAAAAAATTCAATTTTCCTATAACTTATGGATTACTTGAACTCTTACAATTATACTTCAAATATTTTTCTTTTTTTCAAAATGCTTTTCGAAAATACTAACACTTTGTTTCTCTTTCTTTATGGATTTTGTGGGGGCAAGCTACTGAAAACCCTCACAAGACAAAACTCGTCCTCCAGGGGTAACCTAGAGGTTTAACGGCTTATTGCACATGCTAAGTGCAGCCGTGATTCCTACGAAAGTGAGTTAGACTAGGTTAGCTCTATTTTATTTTTATTTGTTTTTTTCAAGAACGAGCAAAAGATAGGTATGAGGGTGTGATCGGCCACTGATATTGCACATTTTGAAAAGTCACCTAGAGGGGGGGTGAATAGGTGACAATGCTAATCAAAGGGCAAATAAAAATTTAAAGCTACAACAATCACAATTAAGAATCACAAGATGAATGCAAGCAAGTAAGTATGACAATGAATATGATGAGCAAGTAATAAGTGCAAGCAAAGTAGAGCAAGAATTGCAAGAATGTAAACCAATCGCAAACACAAGGATATGTTATCGAGGTTCGAGCACCCAGCTCTACTCCCTGCCTTCCCAGAAGGATTCCGACCACTTCCACTATCACAAAGATCTCAAATACAATGGAGTACCCAACTCCTACAATCTCAAGAACAAGTAATTTTCTTGGTAGTCAAAAGACCACAAACTCTCTCTTTCAAATATCTCTTCCCTTACAAAGGTCCTTAGAGAATATTGAGTAGGAATGAAGCTCTTGTTGTAAGTGAAGAAATAAAATTAAATCAGAGAGTATTTGAAAACCCTTCAGAAAATCAGTGAGAAATTCAGCACAAAAACCAAGAAACAAGTCTCTTTTGAAAGCCTTAAACTTTTGAATTTTCTAGCAAAAATTGTTGTAGCAAATCTCTCCCCAAACACCCCTATTTATAAGAGAGGGCTAGGGTTTAGGGATAAAACATAATTACTGATGTTTAGGAGGTAATTAGATCAAAATATATCCTTAAACGAATTTTTAAACACAAAGACAAAAATAAACAGCTCACTTAAAATCTGCCCGTTACTGTTCAACGGATACATCGGTCGACTGGGCCGGTCGACCGGTAGATCAAAAATTTGACCGTTATAGGCTAGCGGTCGACCGACCCGGTCGACTGAGAAAACCTGTGAGCAAAAACAATATCTCGGTCGACCGCCCCGGTCGACTGGCAGACATGCACACTGATACGTGCCTCTGCCAGAACTGCGGTCGACTGGTCCGGTCGACCGGACCAGACTGACACAGACTCGGTCGACTGTCCCGGTCGACCGGATCAGGTCAAAAATCATTTTTGGAAAAGAAAATAAAGAGGATTTTGATTTTAAAAAATACTTTTGAACAGGGAATAGAATTAAACATAAAGATGTATTTGTAGGGAAAAACTTGTATACAAAATATTTTTGTATAATTTATAAGAAATTATTTTGGAATGAGCATGTGCGCAAAAACGTGTGTGATAGAGCTTCAAACCTATCCACTATTCTTTAACATACTATAAACTGAAAAACAAATTACATGAAGACTTCTTGTGCTATCTTCAAGTCTTTGAGCCATCCAATGCCTTGCTAGTGCCTTCTCTTCTATGATCCTTCCTTGATGTGCAATTTGCCTTCCTTGCTTTGTGGAACTTAGAAGTTCTTGCAATAGCTAAGCGAATGGTCTCTAAACATGGTACAAAACCTGAAACTCATCTTAACAAACTTGTTAGTACCAAATAGCACTAATTTGGTTTGTCATCATCAAAACACAAAACAATTGGAGAGTGTAACCTCTTGGGCCAACACATTTATCGTGACATTTTGATATTTATTGTTTAATAAACTCTGCTTTAATTATCTTTTTTGTCTAATTATTTGCAGGACCTTTACTAAGGGAGAAGGAAGAGAAAACGAGCCCAAAAGCTCATTAAAGTTCAGATTAAATTAAAATCCAGGATTAGAGCAATTGTTAGCTAAATAAATCAGAGAGATAATACCAAATGAAAACTGGTTAAATTTGAATTTTTGATGAAATCATTTCGGTTAGCTAAAGATCAACAGTGATATCAAAGAATCCAGAGCCAAAACTGGGAAACCAATTGGATAAAAGGAGCAAACAACTTAATAGGGAGCCGCACCGCCCAGATGTGGCCACCTGGCCATACCCAAGCCGCGAAACCACAGCCAAAGTCGCGTTTCTGTGGCCGTTTTGTTAGATAAGGGGGAGCGTTTTCTCCCCCTATCTTCGACGCTTCCTCTTTCATATTCTGCTATAAATATGTACAAATTCAGAAGCCAGAGAGCATAAGCTAGGCCGTACTTTAATTTGTAACTTAGGTTTTTATTTTTTATTTATATAATTTTTACTTTTATTTATGTAACTAAGACTAGAGATGAATTTCATGGAGGAATGAGAGTGAAACTTAACTGAGGGTGACATCAGTAAAAGTTGTTCTTCTTTTCTTTCTTTTTTTCTTTATTGTATCAAAGTTATGTTTTTATGTTCTTTTTCTTCTTTTACTCTTCTTCTATCGGGCTTTGATGATAATCCAAATGAAATCTATAGCATCAAACCTGCCTTGCCATTACAAGTGCCCTTGATGGCTTATGGTGATAGATAATTGTTTCTTTATTAGTTTAGTTTGCCCCTTAATTCATAGTGTAGATTGATAACAGGGAAGATCATATTTGTCATGCTTTGCTCGCCTTCAAGACGAGCTAAATCTTTGCCATGGATTCAAGATAAGTCATCAACCGAAAGAAGTAAGTAAGTATTTTTAGGGTTTTTCTTTTTTCTTTTAATCATTAGTTTAAATTACCACCAATCACAACTCTCAACTCTTTACTATTTTCACTTTCTTTGTATAAATTTATTTTTTATTTTCTCTCCCTTCTCAATCTACCACTTTCTTCTTAACTTAACCGTAGAATTCTTTTTCCTTTTCTTTACAAGAACAAGAGAAGAACTTTTAACCATTTTAAGTGAATTAAAAGAGAACTTATAACACGCTAACATTGCAAGTCCCTCCTTATGATCACAACCCACATAGCCACTTGCTATCGTGGTAACATTGATTACTTTGTACTTTATTCTTAAGTTCTGAAATTGTGTATTTTTTCGTGTGCAGGTTATATTTCAATCAAAATTTTAGCGTCGTTGCATGGGAGGGACGGTAAGTAACTTTTTTTATTTACTTTATTGGTTAACTTTCTTCTCTGTTCTTATATACAGGAGGAAACATCAGGAAAATTTTTGCTGCAGTGGACAAATAAGTGGCCCTAAACTCTGCTCAAGAAAGCAAAGCTCATAAGCTCTCAGATTTGTCACGTTCCCGTGGCAATCTAAGTGAACAACTAACTTATATTTTTGCAGGTTGGTTGAATTATAAAGTTTAAGTTTCTGTAACTATTTATTTTCTTCTTTAACTCACCTTACATACTTTTCTAATCTCAACAGTAAATTGTTGCTTGTAAATGCTAAAAAAACATTTAGACTTGCATTTAAGCACATGTCTATTTCGTTACATTTTCTATTTATTTTTGAAGAGTGCTAGAACTAAGGTATGTACGCATAGCATTTAGTATAAGGTTCATTCTTGTATAAAATATTGCAAGAGTGTTTCTTTTTTACTATATACTTGTATACTACACTAAACTGAATTAAAGGCACATCCATAAATAAGATAAGGTGGGAAAGTATTATCCTCCCTTAGCTCACAAACAATCTCCTCACTCACTAACTAAAGTCAAACTTTAAACAGAGTAGACGATAGCTCTAGGGATATCTCGGACTCAATAGAAGACTGACCTAACAGGGATGTTGATTAGAATTTGACTCTTGCCAAATCAGTGTCAAAGGTTGGAGATTAATGAGGCGAAACCTCGAAGAACAGTCATTTGGCATAATTGGACACGTTGCTTAGGCACGGATATCTCCTACTAGTCTTGCCCCTACCTGACCGATTAACTTGTGGTTAGATTTTGCAATATACCCCCCGTGGATAGTCTAACCAGTTAGGAGTCGTTTAGGTCTAAGGTCTACCCTAACTTAAGCTAGATTTTTCTTTATTTGTTTGTTTGCTTGTTTTTTATTTTTATTTTGATATCTTTTGTGATATGGATTACAATTATAATTATTCCAATACATATAGTGATCCATACTTCACACCGACGTCTTTTGACTCGGATATTACCAACCTGGCATATCATAACTTTAACCAATTAAGTATGTCGGGTTGGTCTTATCCGAATCAATATATGGCCCACTCCCAATATTATGAACAAGACTGGAACAATCATCGCCACTCTTCATAGAGTCAGTGGGGATACAACTCTCGCGAGTCATATGGTCAGAAACCTTACCAACATCCACCTTCATATACTTTTTTTCAAGATCAACTGATAAAAGAAAAATCAGATTTAAAAAAGAGTTATGAAGCCTTCCTTGATTCAACACATCAAAACTAAATTCTAAAGGACTCGCAAACCCATCAAGATTTTCAAATCTAAGATCCTTACTCCATTTTTAAAGTCACACCACAAGAAGAAGAACCAACGAACATAGATAGGAGTATGAAAAACCTGATTCAGTCTGAAAATTATTTTTCGCAATCTCTCAATAGGCTTGAAACACAAATCAGTCGTTTGATCAACATAGTGAAAGATATAAATGAGAAAACTCTACCTAACACATATTTGACCATTACCGATTGCCCTAGCCATATTAATGAGAATGAAAAATCTGGTGTATTAGAGACTTTAACCAAGAGTCAATTTCATCACACAAATTTGAACTTGACCAATTTCAAACCTTAGACAAATTGGCAAGTTTTTCATTCAATGAGATTGAACTTGAATGTGAATGTGTCCTCGATCTCCAACCTTGTGATTCAATTCCCATCTTCGAATCTATGTTGACACTGGCATCCATACCCAATTTGGACCAATTTCTCAAGCCAACATTTATTTCTATACCTATAGATTTAGAAATTGAATCGCTAATTTTAGATAGTCACATTTCATTGATGAGAAAAGAATGTAAAATTAATTTTTTTTATTTGGACTCAACTCTTGAATCAAAACTGACTCTCGAACCCAAAATTGATTTTTTTGAGTTGGTATTGGTTCCCAAACTTTTCATTTCAAAGTCTAAATCATCCATTTCACAAAATCACATTCTGTTATTGGACATAGTTATATACCATAATGACTCCATGATGATTTTTCAAGACTGGTCATCTAAAGGGAATAATTTTCATGATATGATCTTTCATGATCCTATTCATATCAGGGATTATAATTATGTAAATAGAAAAGTGGTCAATAAAGGTGGGTTCCATGAATCACCACATTATTTTGATTGGGTGGCAACGCTTGGCCCAATCCAACCACTACTAGAACCACCATCTTAAGGTAACATTATCCTTCCCTTTCTTCTTTTTCATGCAGTTATGCATTCATTTATACATTGAGGACAATGCATTAGATAGGCGTGGAGGAGGGTTCTAACATAACATAAGTTTTCTTTTTATTTAAAAAAATTTAGCATTTTCTTTGCCTTTAAGAACTTTTTGAAAAGAGAAACAATATTTTGACCTATCTTTTGTAAGAAATTAAGTTAATTTTAAAGAATAGAAGAATATAATTAGGATTTTTGATACTTGGTCAAAATAAGATTATTTGTTTGATTTCTAGGGTTAGGAAAAAATTTGAAAAAATAATTTAGTCTTGATTTTTACCTTGATAAATATACATACACACTTAGGGTTCAAAAACAAAGATTCTTATGCTTTATAAAAAAAGAAATATATATCAAAAATCTTCTGATTAAGCTGGATACTTGAGCCACATAAAGCATAAGTATTCACGCCCATAAGTGACCCATATAATAAATAAAATCCTTAGTTTTATGCCCTTATTTGCTCGAGTCCTTAAGTTCTTGGGGTGTTTTCTCACCCGATGCCCTAAGGCCGTCTGGTTTGGGTGTCACCGACTAAAGGCTCATTGCATGGGCAGAGTAGAAAGCCTAATAGAACTAAAAAATAATACCACCAAAAATATAAAAAAAGACATAAGAGTTAGAGTTAAAGAACTCCTAATCAAAATTTCACGGTCACGAAGATGCATATAACTTCGGGTAAAATAATAGACTAGCTGAGAACACAATTAAGTTTAGGAATGAAAAAATTTATTTTCTTATAACTTATAGATTACTTGAACTCTTACAATAACACTTCAAATATTTTCTCTCTTTTTCAATATGTTTTTCGAAAATACTAACACTTTATTTCTCTTTCTTTATAGATTTTGTAGGTGTAATCCATTGAAAACCCTCGTGAAATAAAACTCAACCTCTAGAGGTAGCCTGGAGATCTAACAGCTTGCTGCACATGCTAAGTGCAACCATGATTCCTACGAAAGTGAGTTAGACTAGATTAGCTCTTTTTTACTTTTTATTTTTTTGCTCGAGGACGAGCAAAAGATAGGTATGGGGGTGTGATCAGTCACTGATATTGTATATTTATCATCACATTCTCATATTTATTATTTATAAATTCT
The DNA here is from genome assembly GCA_038442645.1 of Agave tequilana. Lineage (NCBI taxonomy): Eukaryota > Viridiplantae > Streptophyta > Magnoliopsida > Asparagales > Asparagaceae > Agave > Agave tequilana. The sequence goes on from JAVJIF010009377.1 coordinate 144,540, forward strand.
GCTTTAATTATCTTTTTTGTCCAATTATTTACAGGGCCTTTACTAAGGGAGAAGGAAGAGAAAACGAGCCCAAAAACCTACTAAAGTTCAGATTAAATTAAAATCTAGGATTAGGGCAATTGTCAATTAAATATCAGAGCAAACTAGAGAGATAACACCAACTGAAAGCCGGTTAAATTCGAATTTTGATGAATCTATTTCGGTTAGCTGAAGATCAACTGTGATATCAAAGAATCCAGAGCCAAAACTGCGAAACCAATTGGATAAATGGACCAAACAACTCAAAAGTAAGTTGCACCCTCAGGGTGTGGCCACCTTGCCATACCCAGGCCACCGAAACACGGCCAAAGCCGCATTTTCGCGACCGTTTAGTTAGATAAGCGGAGTGTTTGCTCCTCATATCTTCAGACGCTTCCCCCCTTTCATATTCTGCTATAAATACCTACAAATTCAGAAGCCAGAGAGCACGATTCAGCAGAGAGTATAGGTTAGGTTGTACTTTTGTTTGTAACTTATATTTTTTACTTTTTATTTATATAATTTTTATTTTTCTTTACGTAACTGAAACCAGACACGAGTTTCATGGAGGAATAAGAGCGAAGCTTATACTGAGGGTGACACCAGTATTCTTCTTTTTTTTTTTCATTTTTACTTTAGTGAATCAAAATTAGATTTTTATTCTTTTTCTTCTCTTACTCTTCTTCTATCGAGTTTTTGATGACAATCCAAATGAAACCTATAGCAATGAACCTGCCTTGCCATTGCAAGTGCCCTTGATGGTTTATGGTGATGGATAACTATTCCTTTGTTAGTTTAGTTTGCCATTTAATCTATAGTGTAGATCGGGAACGGGAAAGATCCTATTTGTCATGCTTTGCTCGCCTTCAAGATGAGGTAAATCTTTACCAAGGATTCAAGGAAAATCATAAACCGAAAAAGGTAAGTAAGTACTTTTAAGGTTTTTTCTTTTTTCTTTTAATCATTAGTTTAGATTACCACTAATCACAACTCTCAACTCTTTACTATATTCACTTTCTTTATATAAATTCATTTTTTTCATTTTCTCCCCCTTCTCAATCTACCACTTTCTTTTTAACCTAACCATAGAATTCTTTTTCCTTTTCTTTACAAGAGAAGAGATAATTTTTAACCTTTTTTAGTGAATTAAAGGAGAACTTATAACAAGCTTCCATCGCAAGTCCCTCGTTGTGGATAACTACCCGCATAGTCACTTGCTATTACGGTAATATTGAGTACCTTGCACTTTATTCTTAAGATCTGAAATTCTGTATTTTTCTATGTGCAGGTTATATCTCAATCATGTCATCCTGTGAGGGTCAATTTTTGACCACCACATCGTGTTTATAAGATCTTACAAGCAAATAACTAAACAAAGAAAGTTGACTTCTCATTTTAATTTACAGTTGTACCAAACACTACAATTGACAATATACTTTCCCAATTACACTTACATCCTACCGATCCAAACACTTGAAAATTTACTTACGAAAAAATTTTCTTTACAACTATTTATTTTAAAAAAATAATTTTTCACTTACAACTTGTACTTGCGGATAACCAAATGGGGCATTGATGCAATTGGGCAAATTTTTTTTATGTTTATCTTGTTTTTTTTTTTTTTTTTTTTTTGTAATGAGAATGATTTTTTTTCTATCCAATTGGTGAGTTATTGTGGGGTCAGAGGAATTTAGGTGGGTGAGCTGTCTTGACTTGTACTAGAATCTGGCTCATCTTGGCTTTCTTGTCTTCTGCCATGTTGAACATTATTGCAAATTTAAGATCTAATTGCATTAGTGAAATCAGTTAAAAGAGAAAAAGTAAATTTCTCTTCTTTTGAAATAGGAATAATCTATGATTTAATTGCCTTGATAAAGTCAGTTAAAGAGAAAAGGCACATCTTCCTTTTTTGTATCCGACGTTGGGCCGGGCCGGCCTGGCAACCCGCCCGGGCACGGCCTGGGGTAGCCCGGGCACGGCCTAAACCCGGCCCTCGTCCGGGGTTCTAGCGGACCGGCCCTGGGTCCGCCTTTTGGCAGCCCCGGGCCCGGTGGGCTGTGCTAGGCCAGGGACGCCCCAACGGCTCTTAGAGCCCTTGGGCTTGGCGGGTCGGGCCAAAACCGGCCCAGCATGGCCCGGACAAAAGCCCACGGCTCTAAGAGCCGTTGGGGGGTTTTTTTTGCAAAATTATTTTTGCAAAAACCCCCGGCTACACCCCAACGGCTATTATAGCCGTTGGGGGGTTTTGCAATTTTTTTTTGCAAAAACCCCCTAACGGGTATATGAGGTATTTTTGTGTTTTTTGCAAAATAAAAATTGCAAAAAATATTTCGCCACCTCTATAAATACTTGGACTTCCCCCACTTCATTTCACAAAAAAAAACTACTCCTCTTCATCTTCCTCAAGCTCTACAAACTCTCTATTCTCTCTATAAGCTCCTCAAGGCTCAAGCTCTCAAGCCTCAAGTATTCAAGCTCTACAAGCTCTCTCTCAACAAGATCTATAAAATCTTTCTATACAAGCTATTCAAGCTTCTTCAATCCGGTATTTATATTCCTATAAAAAGTGCCCAGATGTTTCATATTCGTTTCCCAAAAATGTGAGAACTGGTCCACTTGACCGATATATTAAGAGCAAATACCCCGAACACTAACCACATTAAACCCAAATTAGCACTTTAAGTGGCAGTTTAGGTACTTTTAGTTATAATCGTACAACTGGTAAAACAAATTTAGCGAAATTTCTTATTCAGTCTGAACAGCCTTTTAGAATGGCTGAAGACGACACATTTACAGATTATATTAGAACCACTTATAATCCTGATTATGAGCCGGTCAGTAGGAACACTATAAGATCAGAAATGTTTAAAGTATTTGAAGAACAAAAACAATATTAGTTGCAATCTTATCATCTTTACCCCATAAAATTGTACTCACTTCTGATTGTTGAAAACCCTTAACGGTTACCATTATATTGTTATTACTGCACATTTTATTGATACTGATTGGATTTTAAATAAAAGAATTATCAGTTTTAAAAAGTTTCCTCATTCTCATAATCCTTTAAATCTTAGTAACATTATAATGCGTATTGCTAGAGAATATAAAATTGATTCTAAAATTTTTATTGTTTCATTTGATAATACTAGCGAAAATACTACAGTAGTTGAGATTTTGAAAAATTATTTAAAACTCATTTTGAATAAAAAAATTCATAGTCGATGTGTTTGTCATATTATAACTTGTGTTTACAAGATGGTTTGAAAATAATTAATGATTATATTCAAAAATTAAGATATATTATTATATTAATTAAAAGTAGCGGCCCAAGAAGGCAAACCTTCAGACAAATTTGTTCGGGCTTTGGGTTACCTGCTAAAAAATTACCTCAAGATGTAAGAACTCGTTAGAACTTAACACATAATATGTTGAGTAAAGCAATTCCTTATAAGGAGGCAACAAATAGGTTTATTATTATAAAATTACCTAAGTGTTTTATTTCCAATGAGGAATGATAAATTTGTGAATTATTTTTAGTAAGATTTGAAAGACTAACAAAATTATTTTCTTGTAAACGACAAGTATAATATTTTTTGAGTTAACTTAAATTAGTCAAATATTTTTTGAATGTAGAAATATTGATTCAATAAGAGATATTATTGCTCCCATGGAGAAAAAATTTAATAAATATTTTAAAGAATTTCCTTTTGTCTTTTATTTTGTTGTTATTATGAATTATAGGATTAAATTTAATGGATATAATTTTTTACTTGAAAATTTTTATGAAATGATGGATTATGAGGATAGTTACATTCTAATGTGGGCAAATATTGATTCTTTTATAAATAAGTTATATGATTTTTATGAAACTACTTACGAAAATAAACAATCTTCTTCATCTGAAAGTTCTTCAACCTCTAATAGTAGAAGTTCATTATTTTCTGGTTTTTTATCAGCTTTCAAAAAAATATAGAACTTCTAACTCTTTAAATGAACTTCATTATTATATGCAACGTGTTGTGACTCCTGAGATCGATCATGACTCAGGATTTGAAAATTTTGATATTTTGACATGGTGCAAATCACAGGCATCAACTTATCATGTGTTTTTCATCATAGCACGGATTTGCTAACTCCTACATCTATAATAGTTTTGAAATCTGCTTTTAGTACAGGTGGTCGAGCGCTGACTGATATGAGGAACCATCTGGCATCGAATACGATCGAGATGACAATATACAAGAAGGATTGGCTGGATACGGAAAAGAGAAGTCAAAATAAAACAATTAACGATCTCATCGAAGATTCATCAGAAGACTCCCCAGAAGATGAACGAAGAATTGAATTTTTTTATTTATGATTGATAAAATGTATGAAGAATGATAGTTTTACTTTTTTATGTATTAATGATAAATTTAAAAATTGATTTATACTTCAATTGTATTTGTATCAATTATTCATTTTATTGGATCATTAATAAAAATATATATTTTCATTTCATGCCATGTAATATTCTTTACTAATTTTATCACAACTTGAATAAGTAATTTTTGAGAATTTTTAAGATTTTTTTGGATTTGTTTTGGCTTTTTAAATTTTTTTTAAGTTTTTTTTTTTTTTAAATAAATGGCGGGCCAGCACGGGTCTGGCCCGGGGCACCCGGGCATGGCTCCCAGGCCTTGGGCCATGCCCGGGTTCCATTTATGGAGCCCAGGCCGGGGGGGCCGAGCCGGGCATGACCCAACCCCTGGCACGCCGTGCCCAGGCCGGGTTTGGCCCGGCACGGCCCACTTGCCACCCCTAAGACTAATTTTAAAACCCATAAAGCAAAATGTTATTTGTACAAATGACCCCACATGTCACCCTAATGTTAGTCTAGTGTAGTATTGTAAGAGTAGTCCATATAGCACTATTCATCTGCAAATGATGTAACATGTGAGCCTAGAGATGCAAAGCTATGTAACATTAGACATTAAGTCGAGCAAGTATTTTAAGTGAGTAGATATTGATTAGTGACAAAGAAAAGTCATCTAACTATCACTGCCTTTCTTAGTAAGCCTAACTTGAGCAGCCATGTGTGGAGCACGGGGCGCAGTTCGACTCATGTGTGTAAGCCACACACCTATTATAAGATGGTCAATACTGTGTTGACATGTAAATAAGATATCGGATTTCAGGGTTACAAAAATTTAAAATCTTTAGACTCTCTCTTACATCCTATTTACGTGTCAATATAAGATTGATTTTCTTATAATACGTGTGGTGACTCACAAACATGAACCGAAGTTCACGGCGTGGAAGTCTTCTGGTTTGCTATGTTAGCGCATCCTAAAACCTTAGGCTCTCAAGTGGTTGTCGACTGAATATGGTTTTACTTGCGACAGAACAATTGGCCCACATAACATGCATACAATGAATAGTGTAGTCATTTTTCATTTTTCATAGTTTAAATGGAGGGTTTGTCTTCGGTTTAACCGGTTGGCCTGGTCAATTAGAGCACAAGCTCTCCACGGGTCATCAAATTCGAACTCCGTAATACGGACATTTATTCTCTCCTCGACGTGGCCCGGCCAAACCCCGGAGGATCTAAGTACGGTGATAAAAAGAAATATTAAGAAAATAACCCACAAGAAGAAGAAACACAAATTTATGTGGCTTAAGGTTGGCGACCTACATCTACAAGCGAAGAAAGAAAACAATCTCCTATAATTTTGAGGAATATAAGATGTGAAAAAATCTCTCAAAACTAACTCCCGAATACACCTAATACAAAAATTTCTCAAAAGAAACCCAAAAGTCCTCAAACAAAAGAGATGGAAGAGAGATACAAAGAAAGATCCCATGGAGAGAAATGCAAAGGGATCTCTAATTTAAATAAATATTTTTTATCTTCAATAAAGAATATGTTATAATACATATATGTTAATCAATCACAAGGTATTAGATTTTGGGTACATGCAAATGCACTTGTAGTTTTTGTTTTTTTTTTTTTTGAAGTACTAGATCTTGTCGGCATATGCAAATGTGCGACTCATGTTGTCAGAATTTGTGTTTTTTCGATGTTTGAATAATAGTTGGAAAGTGTAATTGAAAAGGTGTAATTTCTTTTCTAATATTTGGTTAGTAATGTGAAAGTAGAAATGGAAAAATTGAAAACAAAGTTAACCGCAAATTAATATTAAAATAGATATTAATTATGAAAAATTAGATTGTAATTAGACTAAAAGTGAGATTTATATAACCACGAATTAACTATTTTGAGCTAAATCTTATTACAAATGAGATTTATATGACCACAGAATTAACTGTAGTACCGTGAAAGCGGGAAAACAGTTATGTAAAAGAGAGGTGTAAAGGGAAAAAGGAAAATGAGAAGTTTTTCCTATTTTCCTTTCCCGGTGCTTGGATGGACAGCGGAAGTGAAAAATGAGTTTTTCCACCCACCCCCCCCCCCCCCCCCCACAAAACAAAAAAAAAAAACAAAAAAAAAAACCAAACACCCCCTTAGCAGAAAAAGCGAAAGGGGAAAAAAAGAGTAGTAATAATTTATTTATAATGAATTAGAAGTTCATAAAGAATGCTATGCAACAAAGAAAATGTGACCAATAAGTGGGCTTTTTGTAAGGACTTGGGGTACCATCTTTCTAGTTGTAGTAGCCCAAATTTTTATATACCCAACAAGACCATCTTCATGTCTAGCCAATATTGAACTATTCGTTAACGCAATTCAAACAATTTCCCCCTCAAACAAAGAGTCTGAGAGAGAGCCCAACTAGTTTCACCCACACACACGACTAAGTTCGAGGAATGGTTCTGATACCCAATGTAAAGACTTGGGACACCGCCTCAAAACACTAACCTTCTAAGTAGAGTTGCCTAAATTCTTAAATATCCAAGACCACCGTTATTACGAGTTTACCCACCAAAGAGATACGACAAACCCAAGTGAGACATCAAATTTTGTAATCACTACATGCTATATATTATGTTTTGTTCATTTACAAGCTTTTTATTGTTTGCAGAAGGAAAGAGAGGAGAAATTTTGCAAACTTCAGCCAGAACCAGAGAAACAAGCATATTTTATTACCTGATATCACAATCAAAATACATGTGCTGCAACTGATGACACATATAAATGAACATATAATCTGTGTACTTTTGGTGATGAGACAGACTGAAGGATCATCCTCTCTGCGCTTAGAACATTTGGCTGCTTGAATTGAAGTGATCCCATGCTTCCTGAGACAAAAGTAGAAATATAAATTTCATGTGACACTAAAGAAGAGAATTTGATTTCACATTTCTTATGTATAATTTTATCTTCCAACTAGTTGTGATGTTGCTTTGTTCAATTTGAATATTTGTAAACGCGAGCATGCCTAAAAACACTGTGACTTTATGAAATTTACTGCAAACCAACAACTTTTCATCCACAAGGAAGTAGCAAGCCAAAAACATCATCCTGCGTTATTACGGATGACAACAATATGTTCAGTGTAGCTAATTACTTAGTGACTTTCACAAGAATATCATCCTACTACTCACTACCTATCAGGCGCCATAAAAGACACAATATGGGCGTTAATGGAAATTATCAGGTCAACCTATGAATGGTGCGTGCGTGCACATGCGCCCGTGCATGCATGTGGGTGTGGGTACGTGTGGCACGAGTGTTCAAGCGTTTATGCACAAGAATAACTGTAATGTTCAAATTAGCTAGTGAATTTCACAAGAATACCATCCAACTACTTGCTCGTCATTGCTATTATGCAGCACAAAAGGCATAAGGTGGTTTTAATGACAATCATCAGCTCAAACTATTACTAAGTTTTAATCTGCATCAGATTTTAAAGTACAAGTTTGTCAGTCACTCAGAATTTCATTGGTTTGCTACTAATGATCTTCATCTTGAAAATTAATTCTCCAGTAGACAAGTATAATGGTCCCGTTAGTGGCAACAATTAGAAAATCCAGCAACATTCTTTTTTTTTTTAAAAAAAAAACTAGGAAAACTTTCTGTGTTTGTGCATGTGTGAGTGGTGTCTTTGTGCATGCGATGAAAATGTATATATGAGCTGTAGAGAATGAAATTAGGAGACAATCTAAACATATAGATATCGAGTCTAGCTAGGACTTTGGTCCATTGAGTCAATGGGGATGTGTATAAGCCTATATATATTTGAAGATAGTTACAACACCGACAATGAGAATCCTACTTCAATATGGGTGATTTCTTAGAGGAAGTTCAAAAGGTAGAAACTGATGTACCTTTTGCAGGGCGCTCACTTTATATCACTTCTGAAACATGAGTCCATAGTGTCTCACCCCCTAAATAGAGTGACGCCATAGAAATTGATTGTATAGTTTGGGTCTTTGAACACTTGATGAATGTGAATCGACGAACAAGGTTTTTCCACTCTCTTACAACTCCTTAAGGATCCACTTTAGCACAGGACGTGTGAGGGGCAACGACAAGAGAGATGGGCTTACTCCCCAGATTTTTCATGACTTTGCATGACTTTCCCACTTTGTGTCAAGATTTAAATTCTCGGTATTAGTAACAGCCAATGGTTTTTAGAATCAATATCGTGATATTGCCAATATATATCGGAATCGGTCAATACTTGAACCATGCTTTGAATGCATTGCCTTTTAAAGCACCACTTCATTTGACCTAACATTGTGAACTGTCCTATTGTTCTTTGTCAATTCTCGATAAAAAAGTTTAATTCAAGCCCTTAGATCCAATATAACATCCTTGAGTGTTAAGAGTTAACAAAATGACACTTAAGTGCTAGTTCAAAGTCATATGCTATTTCACACTAATTTTATAAAATGCATAGTTGCCCAAATTCCCTTTCGAACATCTTACATATCTCATTATTACTGTTACATGATTGTTTTCATCCTTCTTTAAAATTTCTTTTTTTTTTTTTTTTTTCCAGAAGAGGATATTTGGATTTTTAAGAGAAAGAAATCCAAGTACCATGTGATCCACCTACACCTATGCATTGTTTTCAAGGGTTTGATATAAATATATACCAATATTATTTTCATCTCTATACTAATTTTTCCTCTGGTTAGTTGCAATTTTGACTTAGTCAAGGTGGTTATAGCAATTCATGCGTAAATTTAGAAATATTTGGTAATAGAATCAGTTATTAACTCCCACACACCGTATAAAAAGGAAAAACAGAAGAAAAGCTGTCACTTTCTCTATATCTCTACAAATTCAATCTCTCCTAATTACTTTAAACCAGCATGTCTCCCCTTTGAGCAACTAGTTCATGTTCTCATGGTTTGTTGTTTTCACACACATAGGAGAAAACCAGTGGATAGGAGGATCTTACTGTGGGTAGCAATTGGGGTCGGGTCAAATTTAGGTCAACCCGATTATAGTTCACTTGAAGCAAACCCGTTCAATAAACGGGTTAATGTTGCAAACCCGTACCTCACTCAAATTTAAAGAGGTTGGCCCAACCAACCCAACTATCCATTTATTAAATGGGTCAGTCGCGTAAACTCGAACCGACGACATGTGTAAACCTGATAATGACCTGATTATTTAAATTTTAGGCATAAACACATTGGACAGCCAAATGTAAATCTCAAACACAATTAAATGGCTCATACCAAAATATATAACATACAAGGAGAGAAAAATTGCTAGATGAAAAGATGTATGAAGAGGGAAGATGAAAAGATTTCCTATCCGAAATTGCATTTATAGCTAAGGTATGATATTAGCCAAAAGTTAAATGGAAGCACAATGCGTGGTTAGGGTTGAAACATATATGATTTCAATGCTCTAATTGTTTGGATCTATAGAAAAGCTCTCAATTTCCAACACATGTGCCCACAATATTCTAAGAAATTGTTTTCTCACATTGCATACCGCATATTCATACTTAAATTTTATACCTATAGGCATGGTATTAGAACTTAATATGTATTAAATGATACTAATGAGGAGTAAGCAGGTAGATGGGCTTGACTGTGAGGGTAGTGGCTACAGGTTCTAGACTTAAAGCAAGACTTATGTATGGAATTAGATGCAATGCTCATGCTAAATAAAGAGAGAAGCTCTAGAATTTGAGTTAGGTTCAAGACAATGAGAGTTAAAATATGATGGTCCCATCAGCAGTTTTGGCTTTACTTCTTTTTCAACCTTTTGATTATGCTTAAAATTCAGAAGTAGGAAATTTGCTCAGAAAGTTGACCCTTCTATTGCATTTATCAAGTATTAAACTAAATTTCATATATATTAAAAAAAATTCTTTCCAAACTAAAATATTCTTGTTCAACTAATGTCAGGATGGGGTAAATAACTAATAACAAACAAAGGAGGGTTCAATACTTCCATTCAACTAAAAATAAAGAGGTCTGAAGATGACCTACCAAGTAAATCTACATGGTACAAACACATCAGCTTCACAAAGGCATCCATCTTTAGGACGAAAAGAAGCAAAGCCAACAAATCAAGACAGTAGCAAGAAAGAAAAAGGAGTATTGGCTATTAAGCAGATCAATCCAAGACATAAATTGCAATAAATTTAAAGCGAGAAATTGACGTTTTCACTTCTATATGAAAATTGAGAACAATCCCCAAAAGAAACCTTTCACCCAACCAAAATTGCTATAAATGAGGTAATGATAATTAGGTCTCTTTTGTCACTTACGGATAGACCAAGAAAAGGGAAGGGTTCCATTGCAGCCAAGCTATAACATTGTCAAAAATAAAAAGCAAACATGGGGCGGGAGAGTTGAAATGTTGTAGTTCCTGAGCTCAGTGAACTGACTTTAAAAGTAGATGGTTTTACCAAACAACCTGAGTCAATGGCTTCACAGAAGGAAAGCAAATAGCTTGTAAGCATCAAACGCTAAATAGTGAATAGCTTCACACACAATAAGTGTTACTAATTGATTGCATTAACGAGCTCTAGATTCTAATTTATAACATTGTCATGCTAGACTACAGTAAAATTATTATACATAAGCTTCTCACTGAAATTAGAATGGGGTGTACAACAATGAACACAGATCTTATGGCATTTAAGATTTATAATTAAATGACCGTTTAACAGCATCCTTTTGATCAGTTGAGGAGGCTATAAATGACAGTTCTACATTCTTGTGAGTGGAAACTGGATAGCTTGAATATGTCTGAATCCTGCTCCTGCTAAAGACTTCCTTGACCATGTCATCGATAGGTTAGATTTCCATGTGTTTGTGAAGTTGCCATAATTTGCTTCTAGTAGTTTCACTCATTATAACAAACTCTCACAGATTTTCTGAATTTATAGGTTTGGTTGACAGAGGGAGCTTCAAGATGCCTACACTAGAAATATCACCTAATTTCTCCATAAGAAGTTGAGAATATCAAATACCTGCATAATGGCAAAGACCTTTTCTGCAGTGTACTTTTGATGTGTGGTTGCACCCTTTTGTTGTAGCTTATCTGGATGTAAACATAATAATGCTTTTTGATACGCTCTCTTCACAGAGGACCCTTCAATTATATTAACAAGGGGAATTGGTTTCCATCCACTCTCCGGCCAAAGAACCTAAGAAATGAAAATGAAAAAGGGAAGATAGTTACTATGAATATTTTTTGTGAATCAAAGTGCAACTATACATGCATGGACTGACTAATAATAACTACACTTCAATATTTTAATGAATGAAATAGTCAGGACAGTGAAAAGACACGCATATTTGATATAATTCACCAATATGGTACATCACTTCAGGTAACATGATCATGGTTAAAGTTTTGTTTGGATGAACTGCAGTAGAATCATTTGCAAGAAAAAATTGATAGAGCCTACAGCTTATGCATTCTTCTTCTCATCAAGAACCTAAAGCCTAGTCTTGGATAAGGTTTCTGTATGATGGCCTATCTCATTGATTTCTTTTTCTTATATTTTTTGAAGGAAGGCTCCCCTTCTTTGAACATGGGAACTCCCATAAACCAACCACGCCACTTTAACACTGAGCCAGGCCTCGACGGTAATCTCATGAGAATATAAAATGCCTCGCGGGCCTCTACTGCTTAGACACTGGTCACCATATCCATTTCCCAAGACATGAATATCAATCACACTTGGCAAATAAAAGACATATGAGATGCATGAAAAGCTTTTAGGTAAGCTAAAAAGTAGAATAAGAAAATCATGCAGTTTAAATCTATAGCTAAACGGAACAGTGCATAGTGAGAATTTTTTTCATTATATTCTACATATTTTTTCCATACATATTGTAAAGTTGAGAGTAGTGATCGTATATTCCCTTCCTTTCCTTTTGACCACTCCCGTATTTTAGCATCTATCCTCTGCAGCAAAGCAAGTAAACAGAATTTTTGTCAGAAGGTCTCAATGAATTATTCCTCAAAGAATAAATCAATAAAGCGATCATTACCCTAAGCTGATCTTGATCTGAATTGCTTTTCAGATCTTTATTCTGTTCTTGGGAAAGTGGCTCTACCTGCACATCAAGAATATTAAAAATCAGTAAGAGGTATATAAATAAGTATCTGGAGATCAAGCATTGATGTGCCACATGTAAAAGATTGGACGTGCAAGGTTCATCAAGGTGAAATATCCGTACGCCTTCCTGATATTGCCCAGATACGTAATGGAGATCAGGGAATCAAAGTTGTCAATCAACAAATTGTTGGAACAATTTGGAGATGGATGCTAAATTTGCAAAAGGCATCCAAGTGGAGAAAAAGAGCATTTAACACAACTGTAGGGATTACAGAATCCAAATGATCAACAAATATCTAACATCAATCCATAAGGAATCTACATCATGCAAATAAAAACAAGGTGTTTTTGTTTCTACATGGGCATTATATTGGAACGAGCAGCTGTTATTTTTAGGAGCTTAAGTGTAGTTTAAATAATGCCAATTATTAACACATTCTATATAAAGATGAGTCGATATTCTATTAAACAATTATTCTTACCATAGGCAATAAAAAGGAACCAATATGAATAAGTCCCCATTCCCAATAAATAATGTTATGTCTAATGCTGACTGAACCAGGACCACTATCCATAAAGATACTGATCTTTTTTTCCCTTTTTCAGAAAAATAGTTTGGGGTCCGGTCTTGAACTCAGGACCTCCAATTTCCTAACCCAACTCTCTTACCACTGAGCCAAGCTCAGTGGCTACAATGAGATGATCCATCGCCAAATCAGTATCTGAAAATTAAATCACACCAAGATCAAATCCACTTAGTGTTTGTCTGTCTTAATCAAAGGTTTGCATCTGCTTGATATGAGTTCATAAATGTGGTTCCAACTTCGAAGTAGTTTGTTGCACTCTCCATTCATAATACATATGTACACACACATACGTATATATAGGGTAAAGTATTCCTAGTGTTTCTCCTTAGATTACAATCTAAGGAGGCGGCCTAAAACCCCACCATGTACCATTCTTATGAATGATTAACTTCATACATCATAAGTTTCATGTCCTAAAATGCTTGTATATAGAAAATCATGCAATTTAAATATTTTTTGTTCTACTATTGGGAAACCATTCATTTTATAATCATTTGATGCATGCATAAAAAGTATCAAGAGTGTATGATATTTTATACACAATTATTTTAGAATATCAGAATGGATGGAGTGGATCATCCTCACGACGCTATATGGTGGAAATTTAGGCCAACACACTAGAAACACTTTACCCAAATGTGTGTTTTGTGAGTGCACGCGCGCGCGCACATTATGTATGCATGTATGACATACAGTATGTATTATTTTTCAACGCATTTGTGATCAAAAGTTAATCTACTAAATATTTAAGACAAGCGTCAACATCATTCATTCCCTTGACCCATCTAAAAAATTAATAATTCATCATTTACCTTAATAATACGGTAATTCTTGCCTCAGCTACTCCAACTATAGAGTGATGTTGGGAGTTGGAAATTATTAAGCATAGCTTTAAATAGTGAAATCAATAAGCAATAGAAGGTATACATACCAAACATCCTTCAAGATCCTCATAATGAGTTTCCTCTATATTGCATTCTGAAGCATCAAGGACATCTGGACTTGAATCTGCAAAACCAATAAAAAGTGTAGCATTAGTATTCATAAGAAATCATAAATATTTACATAATGGAGCAAGATCAATGTTTAAAACGAAATAGAAAGAAATGTCACAATATTATTTATCATTGAAAGTTGTTTCTTTGTATTTTCAGTAAACAATAGTCAGTTTGGATAGTTTTTCTGCTTCAATGAGTGGAAGAGACATACAGAAAGTAACAAACTGTATAAAAATTTAATATTAAAAGTAAGGAGTCACTTAGAACAGTTTACACACTTTCCCATGCTGGTAACTCAGAAAAATAAAATTCATCACCATTGCATATGCATATAAGGAGCCTTGAGATGATGAAAAAAAAATGATTAGAAACTGTTGGGAAAGAGGGAGAGAAAACAAGCGCACCAAGATGACAGAAATAAAAAAAAAATAAAAAATGTAATGAACAAACGCAAACACTACATAATTATAGAGGTTTGACCAAATATCGGTCTACGTCCTCTGTCCAAACCTGCTGAATTCACTATAATAATCGTCAATTATAATGAACGTCCTCTCACACTCTAAGAAAAACACTTGAAAAATATCAAAGAAGAAACGCAGAGATTAAATCCAATCTCACACTCTCTTTTCCTTTCTCTCCTTGCCTTTTTATTATGTGTGATATCTCTTTTTTTCTTCATATGAGAAATCCATCCCATACAAATAGTCCCTCAAGAGTTGCTATCAATTAATGCACACATCTCTTCAAAACATCCATTAGAAAATCATACAACTCTTCATATTGGACTAGCCATGTCTTTTGAGTTTAGCACCCCTTCGTGAACCGCTCGCACCCCTTCGTGAACCGTTCACACCCTTTCACATAAGAGAGAATTCCAACAAACTCTTCCTCCCGACATGTGCGAAAAGAAAATCGCAAACCACTACTTCAATCCCTAAAGTCCATCTCATCCGAGATACCGCTTGCAAACTCCTACAAACAAACCATTAGCTCCTTTCTTGTATCAGTCACACATCACCCGAATCAACCTTGGTCACTCCCCCTTGATCCGTAACGCCAATGCTGATATGTGCCCTAGCCGGTCAGCTCAATTGACCCCGAAGAGGGACCCCGATTTGACCCCTTTGCCGGTAGGATTTTCCTTCTCACTATAGCTTGAATCTTGAAAACAATCTACATATGTCTTTGCAATGCCCGCAGATGACACCCGCCTCAAGTACTTGATATTTTGTGCACCCTGTTTCACAAACACCTTCGAGATCTTGGTTTTACCAATGGTATTACCAACCAGACAATACAAACCTCCACATTTTTCTCCCTTCATTACAACCATACAGCACGTTTGATTTTCATGGCTCCCCCTGCAATATAACACTTGCAGCCCTTGGTGTCCAACTAGCTCAAGAATATCAGATTTTTTTCTTGACATATGCCACACCACCCTAAGTGTGTACCACTCCATCGAACATTTTGACCTTAACCGTTCCCAACCCCATGACGTCACCCTTGAACCCGTCAGGCAAAGAGAAAGACATTCCTTTGATTTTTGAAACGTCTCAAAAAAATTTCTTCTGGAGCAAATATGATTTGTTGCACCCGAATCCAATACTCAATCATCCTGAGAATAAGTGTCCTCCCTGAAGATAGTGAGAATATCTTCAAGCTCTTCAGTATTTCCTGCTACCATTATGAAAGACATCAAGTCCTGACTATCTTTCTTATCCCAAGTCCGACAGTCCCGCTTTATGTGTCCCCACTCCTTGCACTTGTAGCACTGCACTCTATTTCTGCAATCCTTGGATTTAGACCTACCGCGATTGTTAGATCTTTTGACCGCATTCCTTCTTCAATTCTGACTATAAGTAAGAAGTGCAGATTCTGAGTTGTCCTCAACTTTCCTCCTTGTCATCTCGTAAGACAACAAAGCCGACTCGACCTCTCCCATTCGTAAAGTATTCTTACCATACAATACTGTGGTAACCATGTGCTCAAAAGAATCAGGAAGTGAGATAAGTAGAAGCGCATGATTTCTCAACCTTGACATCAACTCGCCCAGGTTGATCTAGCAACCATTTGAACACATTAAAGTGTTCCACGAGATTCGCACCATCCTCCATCTTCAGCCTGTATAGATCCCGCTTCAGATTCAACTTTGTTATTGAGCTTTTTTCAAGATAGAGTTTCTCAATGTTCTCCCACACACCGTGTCGAGTCTTCATCAATAACATTGTTGATAATATTATCAGCACTATAGAGTTTAATGGTGCTGGCGCATTTCAACTCCAAATCCTCCCATTCTTCCTTGCCATCTTCTCCGGCTTGCTATCATTTCCCTTCAATGCTCGTGTAGGATATCCTTTACCCTCTGTTGCATAGAGTAAAACTCCCCTTCCCTTATAACCACTCCACCTTAAATTATGAGGCAAAACTCTCTGCCATGACAACTTCCGCGAACATTCGGCTCTGATACCACTTGTTGGGAAAGAGGGAGAGAAAACAAGCGCTCCAAGATGACGGAAATAAGAAAAAAAATAGGAAATATAATGCACAAACGCAAACACTATACAGTTATAAAGGTTCGATCAAATATCGGTCTACGTCCTTTGTTCGAACCTATTGAATTCACTATAATAATCGTCAATTACAATGAATACCCTCTCACACCCCAAGAAACACTTGAAAAATATCCTCAAAGGTTAAACCCAATCTCACACTGTCTCTTCCTTTCTCTCCTTGTTTTTTCTAATATTGTGTGATACCTTTTTTTTCTTCATATGAGAAATCCATCCCATATAAATAGTCCCTCAAGAGTTGCTATCAATTAATACACACATCTCTCCAAAACATCCATTGAAAAATCATGCAACCCTTCATAATTGAACTGATCATGCCTCTTGAGTTTAGCACCCTTTCGTGAACCGCTCGCACCCCTCCGTGAACCGCTTACGCCCTTTCACATAGGAAGGAATTCCAACAGAAACGGCACTCTTGATAATATAGGACAAGCCAGCCAGTCTATACCATTAGTTATATTATTCTTGGGCTTCATATAGTAGTCACGGCCTCCAAGTGGTAACAACATAAAATATCCATTCCAATTTCAATCCACACAACTCTCTAACCAATGAATCAAATGCAGATAGGAGAGATAGCCAACTCCAATCTGCTTGGAGTTGTATACAAGTGCAGTATTTGAGTTTTACTTTTACAGAGTGAGAACCCCCCTGCCCTCATCCAATTGATTCTGTAGAATTTCTTTACAATTCTCAATCATTCCTCTGAGCAATGCACTCTCTCAATGTCTCTAATCTTTTATGCTTTTGGATGATCAAAATCCAAGATGACCAATCCTTTTGTGAATATTCCAGAAAGAAAATAACAACATTCAAGGGGAGCATTTGCTTGGTTGATAATCTAAAGTGAAAGCTTAGCCTATTTCTTTACCAGCTACGGTTAACAAATAAAGGAAGGTGGAATAAGCCGATACTATGTCCTGTTTCCAAAGTGCACTTTAGAATATGCCCTGTTTTAAATATCGCCGAGTCGGCCGAGATATCGTCCGATATCTCCTTTTTTTCCTGCTGCCGATACGATATGGGAAATCGTTCGCCATATCGTTTGCAGCAAAAAACGGCCGATATTTGAAATATCGGCCGATAAATCGCCCGATATTGGCCGATAAGTCGTCCGATATACCGCCCGATATGAAATAACTTATTTATTGCACACGACTGCGTATAAATGTACATTGTTTTTTACTATCTTTGCAAACATATTACATCATTTTTATTATGTAGATGATATCTATGACTCTAAATCAACTTTTAGTTATCAATATTTTATTATATACAGTGTCTGATATGAATGCCCGATATGCGCGCGTATCCCCGATATCTCCCCCGATATCCGATATCCGATATGAAAAACCCCCATCCGATACGATCCTGATATCTGATATTTAGAACCTTGAGAATATGCAAATTAAAAATTACAGTATAAACAATGTTAACATTTTCATGTAGAACTAAATGTGGTTTAACTCATTCTCCTTCAGAAGTCATGCTCTTATTCTACACCTTTTACGCCAAACTGGCCAAGACATTTCCATATTCTAGCAAATAGCCATACCTGCTATAAAGCACCAGGATAGCCATTCTCTTAACACCAAGGCATTTGCCATAATAACAGCTACAAATTAGCATAATCTATAAAATGAGTGTTTATAATTAATGGGCATCAGCATCACCATCTAAGTCTTTTACCATCGCCATATAATTGGCCATGGAGCATAGGGATTCATAGAACTTGATTATCAGCTGCTAACCTGAGGTCAACCCTCTAAGTCATGCCCAAATTCATGTCCCAGAATATGTACAAGAGACGCTCTTTCCATAAATCCTACAAAAGAGCAGGTAGGGAAACTCATGAAAATTTGAAGGCAATGAAATAGTTTACAATCACAAAGCAACCACCTAGCATTGTGGTTTCCATGACATGGAGATGACTTTAAGATCCTACACTAATGATCTATATCTAAGGACTAACTGTGGTTCCCTTTCTCACAGATTCATCCATATCACCTTAGGTCTTCACCTCTCTTCGAATGGACATATCTGAGCACCCCTCCTTAGCTGTGACTTGTCAGATATTTGTTGAACATGACCATACATCTCTGTGAAACCTCCACCAATTTGCCCTCGCCGCTCACCTAGTGAGACCACTGTCTTATGAACCCATTCCTCATCCAACCTAAGTTTTGATATACCCTCTACCTCAAGTTCAAGAGGAAACAACCATGGTTCACAGTCGCGGTCTCGGTCGCCGACTCGACGGGCACTAAGACGGATCGGTCTCGGTGACTCGGATCGGTCTTGGGCGATACGCGCAAAGCATTACATAGAAAGCTCAAAAATTCTGAAAAAATCACGACAAATCTTTAAAAAAATGTAGACATAAACATTCATGTATCACAGGTCCAAAATATATCATTACACACTAAATATAAGCGAAAACATAAATACACACGTTATCAGTAGAAGCATATCAAAATACATGCACAATATAGTAAATTGCACAAATTATATTTATAAATACATGCTAATGTAATTATTTTCACATTGAATTGCGATAAGGCACAAATTATCATCATAATCATCTCTGCGGTAAGTAGACAAAACCGATACTACTCGTAGATCTCTCAAGTTATGGTATGTCACGCCATAATGTTGGGTCTGATGTCAAACTCAACATTTGCATATGACCTTCGAGACTATAAGTTCCTCTATTAGTACTATTGTTGCCCTCATTATTATCATCATCACCACTGCAGCCATCACCGCCATCATTATCATCGCCGTCTTCACCATCATCACTGCTAGAACTGGATAAAACACTCACATCTTCACCACCACCATCATCATCATCTGCTTCTCTTATACCTCGGAGGGAGAAAGGGGGGAGAGATCGGAAACAGGGAGAAAGAGAGATGGGAGGGGAAAGATACAGAGAGACAGGAGATGGAAAGGGAGAGAAAGGGAGTGGGTGAGAGAGGGAGGGGTGGAGAGAGAAACAGAGGGAGGGGGAGGGAAGAGACAGAGAGAGGCGAGATGGAGAGGGGAAGAGAGCATGTGAGAGAGGGAGAGTGATTGAGGCTTAACATGCACACAAGAATATAGAATTTTAGAACTTAGAATAAAGAGTGCAAGTGCTCAATACTACCGCAATAGCAAGTGGCTATGCGGGTCGTGATCCACAAGGAGAGACTAGCGATGGAAGCTTTTTTAGTAAGTTCTCTTTTAAGTTACATTCAATGGTTAAAGATCTTCTTTTAATTCTTTAAAAAGAAAAGGAAAATGAGTTTAAGTTAAGTTAGAAAAAAAGGAAGATTGAGAAGGTGAGAAAACTAGAAATAGATATTTACAAAGAAATTGAAAGGAGTGATAAAAGAGTTGGGTGTTAATAGTGTTGGTGATCAAAACTAAAGAATTAAAAGAAAAGAAAGAAAAGTTAAAAGAAATAATTACCTCCTCTGATTGATGACTTCCTAGAACCCTTACATGTTTTTACCTACTTCAGAGGCAATCAACGCATAACCCATAAGATCGAGCTCAGTCTCCATTCGCATTACATCATCAAGACGAACAAGAATGAAATGATACGGAATCTTGAAGAGGATAACATTATCATGAAATATCGGTGGCACTCACACAAACATGGCTATATTGATGCTTTTAGGTTCACTTGGACATTCATCAAAACAAAGAGGAAAAGTAGAAATAGAAGAACATATAAACAGAAAAGCATAAAGATGTTACCTTTGATTACTTGTAGAAACGATGAAAGAAAAGAGAAGGTTACATCGGTGTCACTCTCAAAATAAGTCTCTCTCTTATTTACATGAATCTCAGTCTAACCTATGCTTACAAAGAAATAAAAAATTGCATAAAAAGAAATAAAAACCTACACTAAAAAGAATGAAAAACTGGCCTAAAATCTATCTCTGCATGGTCGTCCCCTTTGTCTTTGAGATTGCAGGTATTTATAGAAGAAATACAGAGCTTAGAGGAGTATGAAGATAGGGGAAGCTGGATATTTCTAAATTTGAATCCTCCCCTTATCTCCAAACTTAATTCGATGTGGATATTCAGTTCTGATCTACAGCTTGTTGGCGTATTGATTGCTGAATATAACTTATCAAAAGACAGAATTCGAAATAGTGATCAACTTAAGTTTGTAACACTTTAAGTCTTCTTTCTGGATCATCTTGAATCATTAGATTTGAATTTCGATAAGTCCGTTATGATTCAAATATTAAAATATATCCAGTCAGAATTTGAGTCAAATTTGCTTCTTCTCATCCGTTGATCTTCCTCCATCCATTTTATCCCTTTGGATTTGCACTCTGTATTTGACGTTATCCTCGATTGATTTTTAGATTTAACCACTTGTTCACCAAACTTGAATTTAACTAATTGAATTTGGGATCATCCTCCCTAACCAAATAGATCTAATTAAATCTGAATTTAACTGATATTTATTTGATTTTATTCTCTTTCTCCCCATGATTATCTTCTGCAAAAATAGACATTTAAGATAAGGAATTTAGCATATTTATTATATGATAATGTGAAAATATAATAAAGAATAATGCAATAAATGTGTGCAATCACACCCCCACATCTATCTTTTGCTCGTCCTCGAGCAAAACAACAAAACTAAATTAAAGATTATTAGACCGCTTTCGCAGTTACGCGATTGCACTGAACATGTGAAACAGGCCGTTAAACCTCTAGGTTCCCTTAGAGGACGAGTTTTGTCTCGTGAAAGTTTTCAGTAGATTACACCCACAAAATCATAAAGAAAGAGAAATAAAGTGTTAATATTTTCAAAAATACATTTTGACAAAAAAAATATATTTGAAATAGTATTGGAAATTAAGTAACTATAAGTTAAAGAAAATCGAACTTTTCATTGTTAAACTTAGTTTTTTATTCAAAAACTTGTTATCAATCAAGGCAAACAGTCAAACTGTATTTTTCATCTATATATACTTTACCCTAAGTCTATGCACCTTCGTGATCGTGAATTTTGATTAAGGATTCTTTAACTCTAACTCTTATGCCTTATTTATTTATTTATTTTGGTAGTATTATTCCTTAGTTCTATTAGGCTTTCTAATTTGCCCATGTAACGAGCCTTTAATCAGTGACTCCCAAACCAAACGGTTTTAGGGACCGGGTGAGAAAATACCCCAAGACTTAAGGACTCGAGCAAACAATACCACAAAACTAAGAATTTTATTTATTATATGGACCGCTTTTAGGCGTGAATGTTTATACTTTATAAGGCACAAATGCCCAGCTTAATCAGAGGATTTTATAAATATATATTTATATTTCTTTTTTTTCAAACTTATCTAATCATCTTTTGCATAATACCAAGGCTAGCTTAGGCCAAAGCACCTAGCTAATCAATAATTAGATTTGTTTATTTTTCATAAGTAGGCATATATATAATTTATAAGGCATAAGAATTTTTGTTTTTGAACCCTAAGTGTGTAAGTGTATAAAGTGCGCATATTTCATCGAGACAAAGATTAAGACTAATTACTTTGACAAATTATCTTCCTAACCCTAAAAATCAAACAAATAATCTTATTTGACCAAGTATAAGAAATCCTAATTTTGATTTTCTTATTCTTAAAATTGACTTAATTTTTTACAAAAATATGTTAAAATATTGTTTCTATTTTCAAAATTTTTTAAAAGTAAAGAAAATGTTAATATTTTATAAAAAGCAAAACCTAAGTTATGTTAGAACCCTCCCACACCTATCTCATGTATTGTCCTCAATATATATTAATGCATAGATGCATGAAAAAGAAGAAAGGGAATGAAAATATTACCTAAGGTGATGTTTCCGGTGGTGGTCTGATTGGTCCACGAAATGCGGCCCAATTGAATTTGTGTGGAGTTCGGAGGAACCCACCAGAAACCTCTCTAATATAACCCACTAAAATGTTATATATATGAATGATTTTTATTAAGAATTTACCCCATCTAATTTTCAAATTTCACAAATAATTTGGAGTCAATTTTATCAACACCCTTGTCCTAAAATGGAGTGTGAAAAGATGGAATGATTGACTTGGACTTGGAAGTATGGGAACTAATACCGACTCAGGAAAGTGACTTAAGTCAGTAAAGGTTCAGGAGTCGAGATTGGTTCGGAAGTGGATACAAATTAAGAAGTTAAAACTCAAGTCCACATTCATTTCCCAATAATGGAATGTGACTTAATATTGGTGATTCAAGTTAAGAATGACAGGTGTGGGAATCAAAACTGACTCTAAAATATT